>JASKGO010007542.1:0-11637 GCA_030556065.1 Holobus sp. GC000080 | reverse complement strand
GTATACTAGAAACCTAGAAACTGTTAATCGATTTGAAATTTTCATAACATCCGTAATTGAAATATTGATTTTTGAAAATGTGTGCCTTCTTTTGCTTACATCAGTATCAATTATTATTAAATTATAACTAAACTTTTTCTGATATCTGTTAATTATAACATTTTGAAAATATGTATAATTACATTAATGCCTCTCTTGTATTTAATTCATTAAATTTTTGAGGGCTTTTATTAAGTATTTTAAGATTGTTACGGCGCCTTCACCCGCGGTGATTCATATGTAATTTTTGCTTTTTAAAGGGAATCTAAATTTTAAAAAAACACTTTAAACAAAAAAATGAAATATAACTTAAACTTTGTTATTTTTCCAGTAAATTAATAATCGATTTTAAGAGCGAGTACAAATTTGGATGAAATATTTTAAATTGTTTACGCAATTAGCAATAAATTTTATCATTTTTTTATTTATTTAATATCTCTTTAATCTCTGATTATATAATATTATTTATTGCTTAAAATAATAATTTCAATGTTAAAATATTATGAAACTTATTATAAAACAAATTTTAATTGACATTTACTTGTACAAACAAAAAATACATATTCATTCGATGATCCAGTACCATTTATTGAATATCTATGCGGAAAAAAGTATTTAAAAGGTCATTATTATAATTACATATTATCAAATTATTTTAATTAGCAAAAAAATAGTGAACCTTTAGAATGAAATTTTCAGAAATTGTGCTATTTCAACTTTCATTTATTCATAGCATGAATACTACAAACAACATTAAATAATTGGAGTTCTAAATATATAAAAAAATAGAAATAAGTCTGTTATTATTAATATAAAGACTTTTTACTAAAAGTTTGTAAAATGTATAGCAATCCCAATCTGTATTAATGGACTTCTCTGTAGATTTACTTTTATTCAAAACTTTATTAATTTTAAACATACTTATTACATATACTTATATATTAATCATTAATCGATTGCAAATAATATAAACATTATTCCTTAACAATCTTTTCTTATTCCTTAATAATCTTTTCACACGAAAAATAATCTCAAAAGTTATTTTTCCTTTTTAAGTGTTAAATACTTCAACCTTTATTAAGTAATTTTCAGCCTACTTAATATTATTAAATTACGTTAAAAGCATATTAAACGATTTTAAAGTCGCAAGTTTAGTAAAAAAAATTGAAATAAAGTATCCTGCATAATTGATAATACTTCCGTTATTATATTCACGTTATTGTAGATAAGCGCATTATAATTAGTCTAAAAAAAAAGGAAATTCCTTTGTGCCAAAAAAAAAAACGAATTTTTGTTTGGAAAAGCACAATCCTAATGAGAATTCATGTATGAGGCTGATTACAATAAAACGAAGCGGCAAACGGCAAAATTTATATGTATAGGATGCGCACAGATAAAATAAATTCCGGAGCAAGTGAAATAAAATGGCAGTTTTATGTAAGCGCGCGTTGATTTAGTTGATGCGCACCGTTCATTAATTCTGCTACATATATTTGCTTAAAAAATATCCGGCAACGTATTCAGAAAGTTCCAAATTTCTGGTCGTCTTGAAACAATCGTCAAATTAATGCGGACCGCGCTATATGCCGGAGGAAAAAGTACAGGGAAAGAAAATAAGTTTGAGATATGGCTTTCCCCCGAACGTTCGCTCCAAATGACTGAAAGAAAGTTTCCTTCGTTTCCTGCGCGCTGCGCTCTTCGTCTTCTCCTCAATAAACCGCAATTTCCCCCCAAGGGATTTATATTTATTCATATTCTTTTCGAATCCAGTCGCTGAAAGCGTGGGTCGCCATTATAACAATCTATATATATTCAAGCGTGCGAATTATTTCTGGCAATATTAGTTACCTTTAAGTGAATGCGGAATACGTATGATCCCAGTAGGCTCGAACACGAGACCGGATATTAAAGATATGTGATTTCGTACGTGTTGCAGGTTTCCTGGATCCGCAAGAGAGATCTGCACATCTTAACGGCGGGAATCCTGACGTACACCTCCGATCAGAGGTTCCAAGTAATTCGGCCCGACAAGTCGGACAACTGGACACTGCAAATCAAGTTCCCCCAATTGAGGGACTCGGGTATCTACGAATGCCAAGTGAACACCGAACCGAAAATGTCGCTACCTTTCCGGCTCAATGTCATCGGTAAGTCTTTTTTTTTTATGTTTTTCCGGACTTTTTTCGATTTGCAACCCCCGCAGAGGTCAAACGCCCGCCAGAGACGGTCGGCAGGAAATTTGCCGCGCGCAAATGTTCCTTGGAAGTATATTTTATGTGCACTTAACATGAAACAACGTGATTAATGTCGAGTCTTGCGTTTTCCTCCTACAAATTTCGGCGCACTCCTAAACAAATAAGCTAATTGTTAATTAAAACTTTGAGTAATTAGGAATTTTTAGCGAGCGCTGCACAATATTCTCTGCAGCTCGTCATCTGCCACAAATTTTCGTTTCAACATAGTTCGCGTAAACTAACTTAATTCTTCATCATCCGGGTACAGTCGATTTTTTCAATTGGATAAGTTTTTGTCAATGTTTAAAAATCTTTAAAAAAGAGGAATATCATATTTAAGTTAATATTTTGTTTGTAAGTTAATTAATTGAAACATTGAAATTGACATTACGGTTTTGTTGCATAATATCGATCAATAAATGCTTATATTTGGATGAAATCCAATTCTTAGCAAACCTAATGACTTGGAAGAAGATAAACAAAGAAAAAATCCTTTATAATACTTTCATTGTGACGCTTTATTAGGCATCCAACCTAAATTCGCTTCAATTTGTAGCTTTTTTTCTATATGCTTTTGTATCGTGAAAAAAAAATGATCTGCTATTAACAACAAAATGTGTATAATATTCTACAAATGAATTGTTTGTATAGAAAGTCGAGATTTCAATCCTTATAACTTATGAGAAATCTTTTTTTTTTCCTTTTTATCATGTTTTTTTTTTTAAGTTTTGATTTAAAAAGCTAATAAGGGTTCAAAAATTCTAAATAATTTTACTTTAAAATAGATATAATAAGCGTCTGGAAACTTTGGCAAGACACCATCATAATTATAGAATAATATTAAGATATCATTAATTGCAAATTGAAAAAGTATGTTTCATCTTTCGCTAATGAAGTAAATATAGAGTGGTGTGCGAAGGCACAAAGATATCAATTTTAATTACGTATTATCTAAACATTAAAATTATCAAAAATTGCGATCCTTTTGAATGAAATAGTAATTGTAATTTTCAGTAAGTCCAATTGCAACTTTCAATTGTTCATAGCAAGAACACTGCGATCAACATTTTATAATTGGAGTTTTCTGTCCAAAAAAGAAATAACTCTATTAAAACTTTTTAATAACTGTTTCTGAAATGTATCGCAACCTATTAAATAAATAATGGTTGCTTATTATTTTTAACGGATTTTTAAATGGTCGTTGAATAGAAAATATGGTTTTTGGGTTTTTGTTTTCACCGATTGTGATGAAAAAATGAAATTGAATAATGTACCACTCGGTGGACTAACTTTTCTTTAAAACATTAATTGAACATACTAATTTCAAAAATATATAAAAGTCGATTACGAAATAATTAAAACTTTATTCCTTGAGGTGTCCATTTTTTTGACGATATAATTATAAAAGCTGTCTGAATTAAATATTTTTTTGACGAAGAATTATTTCAAAAGATATTTTCCTTTTTAAACAATAAATACTTCAAACCTAAATAAATTTTGATCCAGATATCTTTATTAAATTCCGTTACAAGCATATTAAACCATTGTTTAATATGTTTAAAGCATAAGTCATTGATTTAGTTTAAATTTTTGAATTTAAGTATCCTGCATATTTGATAATAACTGCATGGTTATAATATTCACTTTATTAGTTAAGCGCATTATAATCATAATTAATAATGACAGTACATCAATTTAGGAATTAAAAAAATATATATATTTTACATTTTTTCTTGTTTGATTCGTAAATCATTCAAATAATAATCAATTAAAAATATTCTTATCGATTTTGTACAAAGCGGTATACTATAATAAGCAATAAAATTGGTGGTTCCTCTTAAATAAAAAAAATAGTTATAATTTTAAAAATTTTTAGAATCCTTCGCGATTATAAATGTACAATTTACGCAATAAATAATTATTGTTGTGTGTAAATACATGTCCTGTTAATAACAACTAATAGGAATTGCTTAATTACATTTGAAATTAAGAAACATATTGTTCTCAAGGCACTAATTTTTCCAATAAAAATTGGAAGTTGGCAATATCTAGAAAAATAAACAAAACAGGTGAAACTATTTTTTTCAAGGAATTTAAATATGAATCGAAAATATCCTTGTTCTATTGAAAATATCAAAGTTGGCATATTCTTCCAGTTCAACCGGAAGTGATCAAATGCTGAAAATATTTTTCGTCGGTAGTTTTGTTTTAAATACCTATAAACGTAAATAGAAAAATTTTTGTTCTTTAAGTAATATTTTTGAGTTAAAGGTAAAAATGACAGCCGGTATTCCGCATCGAATAATTTATTTTGCTCTTTCCACTGTAAAGAATCCCGAGTATTAATATAATAAGTTATTGATGAATGTTTGCCCGTCGAATAATGATATAGTACATTCCATATTCAAGTTGAAGAGTGTCACTTTGAGTTTTGTCCCCTATATCTATATCCCTTTAATGTACTTGCCGAATAGTACAGTCGAGCGACTTTTATGGATTAAGATATTAGAGTTGTGGAATATGGATCCTGGATATAATGGAAGAGGCTCTTGCCGGGAATACGAATCGACCGAAAGAAAATGAAGGAAAAGAGAAAGCCGAAATGACTGCAAATTATAGCATTCCAATATCCCACTTTTTCCTCTCGAAGAAATATGCCGTTGTTTCGCGCCAGCCGGGAAAGACTGCGTTGAGATTTTTATGGCGTTTCTTAGACGAATTGCGAGGCCTAAGAATGTCCTGCCCTTTTAGATTGCCACTTTAGTGCGCATCAAGTACACAATTTGTAGTCGTAATTTTGCATCTGTGCCACTACTGTCTCTTCTTGCAAACCGAATAAATTGCAGGCAACGCAACAAGTAGGATGGAAATGTACAATACAGGAAAAAAAATTGCTACAATGCCATAATAAGTTATACGTATATGAGACATGTAATATCAGTCTTCATTTTTTTTTTATTCTTATTTCTGATTATTGTTTCCGAAATGAAATTTCAATGTTAAAAAAAATTTGTAATTTATTTACTGGCGGTATATTTGATTGAGAAATTCGAAACAATATTATCGGCACTTTGTAAAATGTAAAGAGTAAACGCGGTGGTTGGGCGTTCGGGAAAACAAATTCTGAGCACTCTGCGGAAACCCATAAAGCGAATGCCGACGCATTATTCTTGAAAAGAGGCGACTAGAGGAATGGTTAGGCCGCGAGATAAATCCAAAGGTGGGAAATATCATGTGCGGATTTGTTCTGAAATCACACACACGTACACACCAATACAGGCGTACCTGAACAAACTAACACTTACGCATATCCACTTTGGGACGACCGATAGGCTTGTAATTTACGAGTGCCAGGTTTCAACCCCTTCTGCCATCCTTTCGCTCTTTTCCCCTGACTATACGAAGCTCTCGCGAGAAAAATTTACTTTTAAAAGTTGTGGCACCTTTAAGTTGCCTCTTAGAAACGATTGTGAGACGTTTTAATTAAACTTTTAATGTTTTTTTCGGGGGATTTCAAAGTCGGTTTTCGTTTTCATTTTATTAAACTCATATTTTTCGGTGTTATTCCATTTGTTTTTTTTTTGTTTTTGTTTTTTATATTTAAAAGAAATGTTAAGGAAATTTATTTACTTTTTTTTCAAAGCATAAAGGAAAAGCATGAATCAAAAGTTTCTAATTTCGTCATACCCTTGCTAAGAGGCATTGAAATAGGAACATATACAATTTCTTTCGGATTGATGGTTTTTAAGTCTTTAAAGGGTCTCTTGAAATAGTCGCGGGCTTTCAAAAAAACTGCAAAAGGAAAGTGCAAACTTTCCGGAAGAGTTTTATCTCAATAAAGAGGAGATTTTGAGGGGTCAGTCGTTACCCTTGATTTGAACCTTGCCATTTATATGGGGTTTTTAAAACTTTGTTTATGTCATCCTTCCAAGGACAAAAATGGCCCGTTGCTATGGTGATAAGATTTAGGGAAACGCCAGAAATTGACCTATATTGAGAGAAGGGTTAATAAGGGTAACCGCCTCTTCACTTCAGATACCAATTTCCCATCTACATGTTGGAGAATCCTAGGTATTATCGGTTTTGATAAAAAAATAAATTAAAATAATTAATTTTCGTTTCCTATATAAATTTGACAAAAAAGAAACTAAAAAAGAGTAAAAGTAAAAGAGTAAAGTCTTGTACTTAATTCTAAACTTTAAATAAGTGACTTGCCGATGATTAATTTATGCTTTCGCGAAAGACGTTGTCAAGCTAATCCCGAAAAGGGATGAACGGTAAAAGCGAAACTAGTAATGATTTAAAAGATGCGTCTTTAATTAAGGAGCCGAATTCCTTTTGATGTGTAACCATAGCGACAACTAATCACTCCGTACTTACGTTTTTTATGGGCGAGATAAAGATAGACGGATTGAAATTCGCAGTTCCAAGTCAAAATTAACGATTTAGGCCCGTAATTTACGGGCCAATTACTCAAGTCGGTTGCGAATAAAGAGCTGGCGAGCGCAAAAAAGCGAAGGTTCTTTTTCCATGACAATGGCGAACAAATTACAACACGGAGCCACCACAGTGTAATTCATGCAAGGTGAAGCGATAATAATGGCAATAATTTCGTCTGGCGAATCTCTCACCGCTCGCGCCCCCTCCCCCTCGGTACCCTTCCATCGCGAAACAATTTGTTTTATCGCATTCATTTCATCCACTCGAGAAATATTCAATTCACCTATAACTTTTATGATACCAGCTATAAATCAGACGGTGTTTGAATAGGCGAAGAGCGAGTTTTCCATTCATCGAAAGTTTCGCCGAAATACTATTAGCAGAATACATGTAACCCATTCATTTGCCCTTATTTACGACCTATTGATATTGAAGGCTTCTGTACAACATGAACGCTTCGAAGGCGCAAAATGACAAATATGTTTTTGTTTCCTTATTTATGGACGTTTCATTAAAACATCGCTACTCTTTGTTCCGCGTATTAATATTGCAAAACACTTTATTAGATTGTTAATGGAATTGTTTTCAATTTCAAATAAAGTACTGCCAGCGATGATCAAATTATGCCATTGCTGCTGCTTTGTAAACTTTTATTGAAATTTCAATTGAGAAGGGAAAGCAATTTTTTCAAAAATTTCAAAAATTCTATCACGCACAAACGTTTTCTGAGCACTTGTTAAAAAAATACTGACCCACTTTTTGTTTGAATCAGAGTTAACTAAGCTTTGAAAGCTTTCAGAGCAATTGACCGAATAGAGAGTAGCAATAGTTCGATATTAGCGCATTGAACTGTATTGTACAACTTAAACAGGAAGATGGAAAAAATAAAGCTTTTGTTGTTGTTTCCAGAAGCAAGAGCCAGGATCTTGGGACCTAGTGACTTACACGTGAAAGCAGGAAGTTCGGTAACGCTAACATGTGTCATCAACCAAGGGCCGCACGATCTGGGAACGGTTTTCTGGTACCGTGGGCCAGACATCTTGGAAGCTTCTTCTTTGCATCCCAATGAGGCAGACCCTTTACCTAGAATAACAATTCAGGTCAGTGCACACGCATTTCTGTTTTACTCAAGGAAACAATGCATGCATTATTTAACGGCTCCGCTTCAACTATTTTTTTTTTCTCTTCTTTTTTCAGACCCTCTTCTCGGACGGTTTGACGTCCAAATTGCACATTTCCAGTGCGCGATTAGGCGATTCTGGTAATTATTCCTGTGTCCCGACTATAGCTGCACCCTCCAGTGTTAACGTGCACGTGATTAACGGTAAGCCGAAGAACGTTTTTGTCCGTCATGTCAGTTTCATGTGTCGTCAACATTTCTTTTCTCTATTTCCAGGCGAACATCCTGCGGCAATGCAACATGGAAACAAGAACACAGCATCATTGACTCTCTCATTTCATTGCACCCTTGTATATAGTATATCTGTCTTCGTAATAAAACACATCAGATGAAAACTCTTGTAAATAAATATATATAAAAAAAAACATTGAGTTATTTTACTGCTAATGTTTTTTTCGACAGGGTGGTTGATTTATTTTGACTCCTTGATGCCGAATTTTCCCGGGAAAACTGGGTAGCATGAGTTTTTTTGATAATTTTTGATAATTAATTTAATAAAAACGGTTTATCCTTTGAAAATAGCTTATAATTTGCAATTATCTTTGGAACAAATGAAAAATGTGTCTGTCCATTTCGATATTTATTGAATAAATTATCATTTCCAATTCTTCGTTTTTAATTTGCAATATTTTTAGATGTTTTGCTCGTTTTTTATGCAATATTCCGATTTTAGAAAATTCCATGCTTTCTAACTAAAAATAACTATAGCCATCAATTCCACTAGTAAATAGAAATACTATTTTAGTGTTCAAAGTGGTTAGCTCACATAGGGGGCGGCGTCCCCAGTTAATTAAATAAATACTTCAAACTATTTGTTTAAATTGTATTATAATTTTACAGGTGTTATTAAACAAACTCAGCTCTTTTCAGAGCTAATAATTGCTAAAAATAATATTTATAACTAAAACAAACACTTCATCTAATGTTGATTATGTTTTTAATAATGAGAAATCGAATTTTTAATTTAATTTAATTTGTGGACCGTAGATAACCAAATTTGCACCAATTAAATTTCAATTCGCTCCGAAATAAAATTCAATTTTTCGAATCCTTTGAAAATCGGGCATTTGTATCAGGAGTAAATAAGTTCGAAAAGATAAATTGAAATTATTATTGGCGCGCTCCGAATTAAAATTCAATTTTTCGAATTCTTAGAACATCGGGGATTTGTATCAGGAGTAAATAAGTTCGAGGAGATAAATTGAAATTATTTTTCTCGCGCTCCGAAATAAAATTCAATTTTTCGAATTCTTAGAAAAGCCGGGATTTGTAACAGGAGTAAATAAGCTCCAGGAGATAAATTGAAATTATTTTTCGCGCGCTCCGAATTAAAATTCAATTTTTCGAATCCTTAGAAAATCGGTGATTAGTATCAGGAGAAAATAAGTTCGGGAAGATAAATTGAAATTATTTTCCGCGCCTTCCCAAATAAATTTCATTTAATTTAGTTGCCTATGTTAAGGATTACATCCTGAATTAATTGTGGGGCCGTTGATCAGTTGTTATCGATGGAAATTACTGTTTCTTTTGAAATAAATATTATTTGTAGCAATTGTTAGCTCTGAAAAGAGCTGATTGATTGGGTTTACGACGAAAATACCTGAAGTACAGCCATAAAACAGAAATATCAATAATTTATTATTTATTTACTTTATACCACAACAATGGATTGACCAAAGCATTACTAAAATTAACCTTTTTAACAATAAAAACTTATATTATTTAAAAATTAATGATAATTTTTGTTAATTTGGTTTGAAACTAACTAAATTAACAAACAAAAATAGCAAGACCACTTATTTTAACGATAACAAGTAAAATTATTAATAACTTATGGTAAATTAGAGTAAATTTTGATTATATTAAGCGGTTATTATTCTTATTTTAAGTAATGATCTAGTTTTATGCAGGTCTATTAATATTTAAACTTTAATTATTTATTAAAATGAGCCCTAAAAATTAAATAATATTATTTAGTTCAAAAGAAATTAGCGATATCCTTTGGTTATCTGGTTAGGCGAACGTCAAGTCTCCGAGTCGCCAAGAATTTCAAATGACGGGCTCCGATTCAAAATGTGATAACTTGTTATACTTATTCAAACTTTGTAAAAAAGAAAATTTCGCCAAATAATTCCTAATTAAATTTTCATTTACTAAGCGGACTACATTTTCAATTTTCGCCGTAATTTAATTTCATGCAGGGGTATTTCATTCTTTAAATTGATTCATTAACTGCATGAAAAGTTAAAAATTAAATTATTATAAATAATTTGGGTGTCAGGTTCAGTTAACTTTAAAATCACACCCAAATTGTTAGAATATCATAACTTAGTTGCAATCATATTGCAATTACACTTTATAAATATTTTTAACTAAACAGTTCTGATAATACATCTTGAAAACTATATAATAACATTGGAAAATTTGGCTCATTTTTTTCTGGATTTGAAATAAAAAACAACAAATTATGTAATTAAAATTAATTTTATTTTTATCTTTTAGAGTGTCATCCAATAGATACCATTTAATGTTAATGGTAAATGCACAATTTCTGGAAAAAAAAACAACATTTATCAAACATAAAGAATAACAATTTAATTAACTTTCCTAATCTATAACTACATCTAATTTGGAAAGAACAATTGTTTCGCTTTTATCATTTAATTGCATTTTTCCTGCATCGGGGCATTAATACCGAAAATTTCAGCCAATTCGTTACCAGTCGAAAACCGTTTGACAATGATGAAAGCATTATTTCTTTTCGTGGCGATCTTGGCCACTTCCTTCGCTTATCCTTCCAGGATAGTAAACGGCACCGATGCCGAGGAAGGTGAATTTCCCTATATCGTAAAGTATATATTTTATATTTTTTTCGTCAAAACGGATATCGCTTGGGTTGAATTGAAATCGATTTACTACTAATAAAAATCTTGTTTTCGCATGAATGCAGATTTCCCTGAAATACGGTGCAAAGCACCAATGCGGAGGATCCATCTTGGATGCCACCCACGTTCTCACAGCCGCTCATTGCGTAGTTGATAAGTACGACTGTCTCGATTTATTTTAAATTTCCACTTCGACTGTTTCATTTCGTTGGTTTCAGAATTCCCTTTTATTTACGAGTCCAATACGGAGTAGTCGACATCGAAAGTTCTGAAAACTTGGCCCAAGTAAGCAAAGTGACCGTGCATGAAGACTACGATACAACATACGACATCAACGATTTGGCTATCTTGGAAGTATAAGCATTTTCACTTCCCCATGATTTTAATTACATTTCTAATTCTCAATTATTTTCGCAGTTGGAATCCCCCATTCGTTTCAGCCAGAATGTAAGTCCCACCGTTTTGCCTCGAGAAGGTGATCCCATTCCCGAAGAACAACTATCCATCTTAGCAGGATGGGGTTATGAGATGGTAAGAACATTCTTTTTTTAACTTATTTATAAATCTTTTAACCCTTTTCAAATGTTTATTAAGACTGGAGGCAGTGTCCAACGGTTCTTTCAACGTGTCGACTTGAAGGTGTTCTCTATTCGCGAATGCATTTTGAACCCAACAACTTATCCCCGCTTCCATTTGTGCTCCGGAGTTGTCGGCGGCGGAAAAGGACAATGCAATGTACGTCTTCTTTAACACATATTAACCATAGACAGTTTTCAGGGGCTAAAGTTAAATTTTGCTAATTTATATAGGGTGATTCTGGTGGTCCTTTGTACTCCAACGGAGTCCAAGTGGGTGTCGT
>JASKGO010007541.1:0-14024 GCA_030556065.1 Holobus sp. GC000080 | reverse complement strand
TTGTAGTCGTCAGACTGACCTAGTTTTCATAAACATAATGTATTCTCCTGTATATTTAAAGAATTCTAAATGGCGCCGATGGCGCCTAAGAAAGGGTTAAACGGCCTTTGCTAAACGGTTACTAATTGACGTGACAAGTGATCTGGTAAGCACGTGTCGTACGTGCCCAAATGATTCCACTTCCGGCCGCCGAAGTAGCAAAGAGGGCGCAACGGAAGATTTAACATAACCTCCCTCTAATTTTCCACTGGTTTCCATCATTTAATTTAAATTTTAATAATTTCCCTCTGAAATTAACGTTGATTTTGTTTACAAAACGACTTTCAGTTCAAAGCAATGCGATTAATTAATTAATTAAATGGTTAATTAATTTTTGAATGATGAAAGTAATATTAAAATTAAATGATTCATCAAACAAATCAGCAACAATTAAAAATATATTTTAAAAACTTATTAATTTGATGAATAAACCAAAGATAAATTGTGTATATTTAAATTAATAATCAAATTTGCTAGTAAAGTAACGATACAACTTCCTGTACAAACGGAAGTTAATTAAGTTGTTAATTTTCCACAAATGAAGCATTTGGTTTAATTAATTTTGATTGAAAACAAACTTTATTTTTAGAAAACTAACAAAACAAAACATTGTATTAAGTTATTATTTCATTTTGAAAAGTTGCAAACCGACGTCGCAAACTTGGACCCTTTGCGCTCAGCTTAGTTCAATCAAAGTTGAAACAATGTTCAACTGAGTTAACTAAGCCAAAGATAGGTAGAAGCATTAAGAGATTTGATAAAGAGTTAAATAAACGTTTATTGTTATAATAATCCTCCATATAAGTTTATAGATATTGTACAACTACCTCTACAAAAACAAAATTAACCTATCACATTTTATCATCTACCTACAGGGACTACTGTATAATTACTCGTACATTTTTAGATAAGAGGAGGTACAAATAGAAAAACTTAATCGATAATAGTAATTATTAATCGTAATAATAATAATAATAATATTATTAGAGACACCATGCACATTGAAAATACTGATTAGATCAGCCTACGAACCCCGTAAATCGGACAAGACTGGACGTACATAATTTATACGATTCCTCTCGTTCAACTACTAATTAATTCCTTGTTCTTCTTTAACAATCATTCATTCTGTATTCGCAAACGAAAACCAATTTATTATGTTATTTTTTGTTTCGCTTTTCCTTCATATTGTTCCGATTGATAATGATTTCCCAATATAAATGTATCACAAGAGAACAGAAGAACGGTGTCAAACCTATATCGAAAAATGATCACAAGAAAAATTGTGTACTTTGTATTCTACTGTTTTGTTGCCTTGGCCTTAGAACTACTACCAATGAGTGTAAGGCATATTAATGTTCCTGAAACGAATCGCTACACATGATTTTTGGCAAAATTCTAAACGGAATCCCTCATTCATTCATTCGGCAACTTCGCGCACTTTCTTGCGCTCCAGCGTGCAAGACTCGATGCCGCTGTCCTCATCAGTACTGTCCAGCAAACTGGCCTCTCCTCGGACCACTTCAATGCGACTTTTGTCACAGTACGCCGCTTCCTCTTTGTAGAAATGCTTCGGTTTGTACGGAAGCGCTTCAAACGAGACGTTACCGTTCGAGTGGTCATCGGAAACGTCCACTTGTTGTACGTGAAACCGGCTCTTGGCAATTCCATTGAAGGGCATCTTCTTCGAAGCGACAGCATCCTCGGGCAAGTCCAACGAAAATGTTTTGGTCTTGGTGAACGAACACGGACTAGGCGGCAAATTCAACTTGAGTTTGTTTCGCGTGTGTCTCAAACCGCCGATCTCGGTGCTGGCAACATGCGCATTTTTATTCGCCGCCAATTGCGCCAGAGTCTTCAACGGTAGAATTTGCCGCACGTGCTGGACGTAATCGGAAGAATCGCTCAAACTGCCTGGAGTGACATCCTCGACGCCGCTGTCGGGGGTCACATTGTCGTTGCTCTTGATAAGTTCGGACCAGTCGCAATGTTTGCCCGGGAAGAACTGCGATGTGGCCGCTGCGTAACTATCGAACGGTTTCGCTGAGGAACTTATGTAGAAGTCGTCGTCCAAGGCTGCAGTCTCTGTAAAATTATTCGAAATTTTTGTTACGGTTTTGAAAATTAGTGAATTATGTTTCTTTTTTTTTAATGTTTTTAGTAATTAAAAATAAAAAGTACCTTCAAAGTCGTAAGGACCCTGGTGTTGAGTTTCTGACATGCCGGTAATATTAGCAATATCAAAATGTTTAGAAGGGCCAGGCAAATATGCATCGGTATTCCTATCTAAGTCCCAATCTGGGTTAAAAGGGAAAGAAAAACATGTTACTACATTTTGTCAAACTCATGCTTCATGCAAAACTAACTTTGTTAACACATTGTCTCTTTTTTAAGTTTTCACTTTTAGTATAAGAAATTATAAGAAAAGTTAAATTGAACAAAGTTGTTATTTGAATAAGAAAATATTAAAAAAAAACTGGTTTATTTTCTTATAATTTCTTGCAAGAATACAATGCCAAAAATTCCATAAAACTCCGTAACATTAGTAATCACCAAGTCATTAATAATAATGCTCAATAAAAAATATTCATACCAATGTAGTTGGGATTCCTCCAAAGTTCGTACGTTTGCGTGATTGGACTTTCAGGCTCCCTGGGATATTCATATATGCAATGATACTTTTGCTTCTTGAACGAAACACCGCGGCCTTTCTTAACGGTTCGATCGAGGGACTTTTCCGGCGATCGCATGGCCGATTTCATCGGAATTGCAAATTTATCCCAAGCAGACGGAACGAATTCCGGTCCATCGCAGTCCTCGTCGCTGCCACTACTGCTGATATTCTCGTCGTCCACTCGTCCATCACCGTTATTTTCCTGTTCCTGTATAACAAAACGACAAGTTATTTATGTTTGCCCTTACACTAAAATTACGTACATTGGTTTGAGGGGGCGCATGCAATGCTTTCACTGATGCTTCATGTTCTCCTTCCTAAAAATATGATAATTATTAATGATTTTTGTTTAAGAAATGAAAAAATGAATACAAACCTTCCAAATAAATTCTCCACTAGAACTAGAACGAGTATCAGAACCACTGTCCCAATCTTGTTCATCTCCCAAATCGTTGCTATCGCTAAAGGATGTGGACATCATTTGGGGATCACAAGGACCACTAAACCTAATATCGCTCAAAGGACAATAATCGTTTATTTTAAAGTCCTGCAAGTTTTCGTAGTCTTCATTGATCTCACTGCTCTGATCGTCGAGGTTTTCATAAAGCGCTTCTTGCCCATTATTTGCATTCTCGTAAGTCGGAAGGGCATAAAGCTCGTTCTCGGTGGCCGGGCTGTTTTCCGCGCCGTTTCTGATATCGAATTCCTCGATGCAATCGTAAATATCCTCCGACTGCAGCGTATTCAGCGTATTCTTGAGATTCATTTCCTTTTCATAGCACTTGGCGTCATCCGAATTGCTCGATAGGGTTTCATCTTTACTCTCCGTTTTCTTGTCATCCAAGAACGTATAAATCACATGAATTTCATCCTCGCACTCGTCCTCGGGTATTTTCTCGCACTTACTAAGCGAAGCTTCAATGTGCTTCCACGGCCTATCCTCGGGCGAATTCAAAGGCGCACTACTGTTTGCCGAAGCAAAACACAAAGTTTCGCTAGCTGTTAGATAAGTATCCGAACTACTCGAAGACTCCGCTGCTGCACACTTTTCGCGCTTTTCCTTGTCTCCTTCGGCATGCACCACTGCAACTTCGCTGCTCAAACTCGACTCCACTTTCGAGTCATCAACTTTGATCACTGTTACGTCGGTACTGGAAGGCAAACTGCAGTCTATATTATCTGTTTCATTTGGTAATACTCCATGAGTCACATGAGTCGGAGTGATAAAGCTAATATTTGCACATTCGCTTGAATCACCAAGGACGATATCGAAGACACTGTTGAGAACATCCTCGGTGATACCTCGCACAAACATTTCCATTTCCGCCAATTCTTTTCTTTCTTTTTCCTTTTCGGTACATTGCAGCTCCTCCAAATTGAACAGTGTATCATTCGAGCAACATGAGTCTTGACTAGGAGTATATCGAGTGGGCACACCTTTGGCAGGACTTTCCAAAAGTACAGGACTGTGAGTATCTTCCTCTAAGGAATTGGGCTCCAAACCAGCCTCGGACCAATCGCTATCACTGTCTCCGAGATTCGTATTTATAGTACTGCAATTCAAACAGCCGTTATTCTGCTTGTTTAGGGAACAATCAAAATTTTGTAAACGGAAACTTACCAGTGTGGACTACTTTGTCCTGAATTAAGTAATTCACTATAGCTTTCTTCGGGAATCGGTGATAGTGGAGTATTGTAGCAATTGTACTGCAGGAACACTTCGTTACGATCTGTGGTCTCAAATTCTCCTTCGTCCACTAACTCGCCAGAAGCACGTTGTGCTTGCGGCAACTTCATCATTAACTCATTCCTAATGGCAGCCATAACTTCATCATCAACGCCGAATCGAAAGTAGCTGTCGTCTTCAACAACTTCCATCTGGCCTTCGAGATCATTGTCGCTAGCTTGAGGATGCAAAAACCATCCATCACTAGCTTGTCCCCAAAAGCTAACATTATGCAACTCCTCCTCGTCAATTTCGACATTAATGTCTTCTAAATCAACAGTGGGCAACTCGTTATCTTTGATGTCACTGCTATCATTAACAATTACTTCAGGATGAGTCTCTGTTTCCTTTACATAAGTCTGGTCAGAAGGGTTTGGCAAAGTGGTTTCATTTAGCACAGTTTCAACATTAAATGTGGCATTATTTGGCACATCCTTTTCCTCCAAAAACAATAAACTCTTGGGCTCCAACGAGTAATGGTCATTGCAGTGCAACTCGTCGAAACTTTTGCCTAAGAAATTATCCCAAGTTTCCAACGAATAGCTGAAACTGTCTCTTTTTTCGTTTTCGTAATACTTGACGGAATAGTCATCCAAAGTTTGCAATAGTGTGTCTTTAGATTTATTGGCAAAAGGAGTGCTGTACATTAGAGAATGGGTCAGGGAATTTGCAGACATTTCCTCCTGCGTATTGCTCAGATCGAAATGAACCTTGAGATTGGAATCCTCGTAGGTGAGAATTTCGTTATTAAGGAAGTCTTGCGTTTTATTGATTGCTTCATTTTTACTACTCGGTTTCGATAAATTCTGTTCGTCGTTTGATAAAACATTTTGCAATGCAATCTTTGTCTGCTCATCCGTGTCCGAATTAGAAACTGATTTCTTAGGCTCTTCAATTGGTTCAGGTACATTATCTTTTTCATCTATATCCACATCTAAATCATCTGTATCATATTTTGCAATGATATAATCCATCAATTCAATATTATTTTCAATTATTTCCGATAATTTCGGAACGACCCTTTTGGGCTCTACTACAGCATCGACCACCAAGTCTGGCAAGTTAATAGCGTCCTCATTATAATTAATCAACTTGTCAAGATGCGCCGTATGAACTGGTGAAATCTTGGGACTTATAGTGACGACATTATAAACATTAAATACTTGATTCGGCGGCTCGATTCCCGCTGGGCTGTTGAGATCTTCCATAATCTTTTTCGCGGGCGAATCGTGAGATTGCGAAATAGCATCAGGTACAAATAGCAAACTGTCTCTGCGTTCCGCTTGAAGTTTCTTTAATTCTTCTTGGAACGTTTCCTGCACATTCAGCAAATTGCCCTCACTGCCGAATGTGAGGCTCACATTTTCCAAGTTGGTCTGCTTCGGTGCAGCGTATCGAACGTTTTTATAGTTCAAACTAGGCAACGGTGTCTCGGAGTCACTCTCCGAACAATCGATGTGCGTGAGAACCATCAGATCGGCAACGGAACGCGATTTCTGTCGTACTTTTTCCGAATAAGCGCCGCGCTCGATTTTGCGCTTCCAGTTTTCGTCCTCGGTCTCGCTTTCACTACTACTACGGTTCGGGCCCAATTTGAAATGTAATTGTGTTTCATTTAAAAGACTAGAAGGCTCCTTACTTAAATCCAAATCCTCTGCTGTTTGTTCCAATTCGTCGCCCGTTTCTGACAACGATTTTTCTAGCAAGTTATCAAACGAACCAGCTAAATTGCTCAGACTTGCCGACAAACTTTTCTCCTTTATGTTCATATTTAAAACTGTGATTCGGTCGTCTGCTTTCAGACCATTGGGTCTGGAATTCTCCCATCGTTCCTCGAAATTACTATCGATGCCTTCAGGATCGTATTTAGACTTTTCTTGGACGTGCAACAGATCTTCAATCATTGGGAAAATTTGGCCGATTGCCGGTCGCAGTTCATACGAAGACAAACACATTTGCATTATACGGTACATGTATTCGGTGTACAAAACATTTACTGCAGGTTTGGCTAGACGTACTTTCGGTGGACCTAAGACTTGCGAAATTACTTCGTCGTCGCTTAAATCGGCGTATGGTTGAGCACCGCATTCATAGATTTCCCAAAGACTCACACCCAGCGACCATATATTGCTGTTCGTTGTGTTCTGTAATAAATTTGTAAAAATTGTAGTGATTGGAATATAAAATAGGAATGTGTTAGTTACTGGTTTTGCTTGTAGTGTAGTGACTGTATAGTCAATTATTTCGGGAGCACTCCATCTGATTGGCACAGTTTCTGTGCCGTGGTAGTAATCCTTGGGATATTCTGTGGCACCGCATCCGTAATCGCCCACTTTTAAGTTCATTGACTCCGTCAGTCTACAGTTTCTAGTTGCTAAATCCCTAAAAGAATTATTAATCTTTCTGTTAATATGCTTTACAAAAAAATGTTGGGTATTTAGACTTAATATAAATTAACAACGATATCAATGATCAATATAAAGAAATATTAATCAACTTTCCTTTTTAAAAATTGAATAGTTTTTAATTTTAGGATTTTTTTAGGCTTCCTTTGTAAATTAATTAATTCTTTTAAATTTTAAAAACACTAACCTACGTTAACCAAACGGAACCAACTAAGCCTTGACTCAACCGAAACTAAATGCTAAGCTTATCCTATCTTAACCTAACCAAACCAGTTTGAACTTGCCCTTAAAATCAATATTGCAGAGTAAAGTATCAATCAAAATGTAACAAAATACGCATAATCAATGCGAATCCTAGTTAAAAGATATAAATTCTTTCTGTGTTGAAACTTTTTAACTTTTTAAAATGAACAATTTACGAAGAATCTACCCACATTTTAATGCCAAAAATGAATTTTAAAAACTAGTCATTTTTTATTGCATAAACACGGCCTCTAAAAGTTACATCCCGTTTAAACTATTACAAATTTAAATAAAAAACCATTATTTTCAATAATAGAAATATTTAAATCTCTCTATTTTAAATTAAATGAAATCGATATAAACATTTTATTTTATATGCTTGGAAATGAAATGGGAACATTAAAAGATACTTTACACACAAAAATAATTTCCAGTAAATTATCCAAATTGCTCTTAAATTATAAAACACTTTATTCAATTATAACAAGCCTCTTCAATTTAAAGAAATCAGCAAATTAAAACAACAAACTAAACTTACGGATGAACCAAATCATGTAGATGAAGATGTCTCAGTGCAGATGTCAGTTGATAGCACCAAAGAAGTGGATAATCGCTTTTAAGAAACGATTCTTTGGAACTTTGTTGCTTTAAGAGGTACGCCTTAATGTCGCCCTGAAAAGCCAAACAATTAATTTATTACAGTGAAGTCATAAAAGTCGTAATTAAATGTACTCGAAAGGTTTTTACGACGATCGTTACAAATCTACCGAGACAATTTTAAACAAAGTAGTTCAGATATAAATGCCAAAATGCTCAGAAGAGATCCAAAAATAAACAAAAAAAACGGAGCTAACAAATGAGATAAAGTGAGCTTTTGGTATCTATTGGGATTGTCTCGAATTTTCTGTCCTTCTAATTCGCCTTTGTACTTGCTTAAGAGACCGTTATCTCCAAAGCGAAATATAAGCTTATTGAAGGAATCATAAATTGGGAATCCCTTGTTCATTATAAACCACACGTTATAGAAACTGACTGGTTCCAATGGAACCAAAAGCGGTCTTCCGTTTTCATCAGTCCAAATAAATTTCGACCTTGCATAATTCATCTGCATTATGTTTTTTATAATTGCTAGATCTCTTTTGGTAGCAGCTCTATCAACACAAGTTGGTCTCATTGGACAATTGGTCCACTTATCATAAATGTCTCTGAAAACAGGCCTATCGTCATCTTCAAACATAAATCTTAGTGTATGGTATCCTCCGCGTGGCATATTGCTATCCACCAATTCTTGCATTGAACCAATTTGATGCCCGTAGGTAACCTTAGTTAAGAACACAGTTAGAACGCTTTGGTAATAGCAACTGATGATGAAACTATATAAAGCCCACAAGATGAACAAAAATCTTGTGTATCTGAATGTTGGCTGCCGTACAGCCACCGAAACAAAAACAGCAAATATGTTGGAAGCAATCTCTTCTAATGAATTAAATCCTTCCGATTGCCGTTTGAAAATTTTAGAGGTAATTTTGAAAACAAATAAGGCAACAATTTGGGCAGCCACTATAGAATACCACAAATTTGGCTCGAAAATTGCAACAAAATTTTCCCATGGTTCAATTAATTGAGCGGCCGGCACGTAGAACATCAAAGGGACTTGCGAATGACAATAGGTACATGAAAAGTCCTTTAGATACGATTCATTAGACATGATCATTCCAATGACCATGTCAGCCTTATCTTCCATTAGGGCTTTGTACATCATAATATAAGAACCATTAGCTAATTTGTATCCCCAATTGGAAAAGTTATGCGGTTGGTATTCCATTTTAAAGTTCAATCTTTTCGATATCTCTTTCATCATTTTAACTTCATATCCTGGTTCTTTTTCATCGTACGGATCAATGAGATGCGGTGGTAAGATATTAACGAAAATCCTCACGGGGCAACCTTTGAAATCACTAATGGTTTCTTTGGTCTGCTTTAAAATTGTCTCGTCTGGTGAACTGATGCATGTAGCCAGTTTCCGTTTAGGACGTCGCCGTTCACAGCCCTGCATTAGAAACTTGGAATAGGTCCAAATCGTTCCGTCATCAATGACCAAAACGCTACTTAGGTATCTGCTCCAGGCAACGTCAAGAATTAACTGTATTTCTGTTCCGTTTAAGTTTACAAAGATAAATGTAGCTTTCTTATTGTACTTCGCATGGTATTCTTCGGCAAAAAATCGGCGCAAAGTTTCTTGGCTTGTTAATACTACGATGGCAACCTCGAAGCTTCCCTCAGTATTAATCATTAAAGGAACGGAAGACAAAACTTTCAAATTTCCAATATCGTTTGTGGAATTGTAGTAGTAAAAAACAGAGTGATTTGTTAACTTTAACGCCAAATTATTTGCACAAGTAATTTGTTGAGACCACAAAGGGTTCAGAAAGAGCGTATAGATTACCGGGGACAACATAATTCACCGATTACAAGCTAATATATTTATCCAGCGGTATTTATACGATGGTCGAGGGATTTTTTTTTAGGATTTCGGACTAGTCATGAAATATAGATATTAATCAATTATTAATTTTTTCCGATAACGAACAGTAAATTAGAGTTCTAAATAGCAGCAATAAATCACAGTGCTAGACTAATGTTTACGATACGTTAAAAAATTTACGATGTTGTTTCTTTTTTTAATCATTGATAAGTTTTTCGGTCTTTTCGGAATTTTATATCTTCTTAATATATCACTTTACTGATTAATTAATTAATTATTTTTTTATGTTAATTTATTTGAGCTAAATTATATCTTGCAACTTTTTTGATGAAAATAGCAAATATTAATTTAATTTTTAAAAACTATTTTATAAACTATCTTAAATTTTCAAATAAAATTTTAAAATGAAAGCATTTAATAGGAAAATTATGTCATTCAGTTGAAAATTATGGCACTTTTTAGTATTTTCTTATTGTAAAAATAATAACTTATTGTTTACTTGATGATAAAAGTAAAAAGAAATTTAATTGTCCGCCAATAAAAATACGTTTTCTTTAATAAGTCGTAATGTAATTATTTACAATTTACCAGTAAGCAATACTCATAAAATGAGAAAATTTGCATTTGATGGTAATAATATTTTCATTTAATGCATTCCATTTAATTAAAACGATAATTACCTTCGAGTAAGGTAAAACCATAAAACTCGTAAAATGCAAAAGTAAAGAAAAACTAAATAGTAATTATTAGAAAACGATTGTTGCTAAGGAGTGGATTCCAAATGCTTAATTAAATTATAAATTATGAATTATGATAAACTTTTGGCAATGTTTTGTTAAATATAATACATATTATGACTAACTTATATTTCAGGAAAGTAATGACTAATATTAACAACTGATTAATAAAGTTTGGAATGTTTGGAATAATAAAACTAAAATGTTTCCTTTATAGTGTGAATAAAGTATTCTTATTTATTCAAGTTGGAATATAATAGTTACTTTTATTTTTCTTTGTAAAAAAAGAAGAACACGTATTTGGTTATATTTCAATGTTTCATGCCAATATAATAAGCATAATTACAACATCAGTTAGTTTACCGTGTTAAAAATGCAAATTATTACTGGTTACGCTAACAGTAACAGTGTAACCTTAAATCAAATGTAAATTATAAAAAAGAAATTTTCTGAAGAAATATTTATCTATTTTCTTTTTGCTTAAATGAGTTTGGTTACCCGTCAATCTACATACGAAGTGGATTATAATATTTTCGTCAAAATTTAATTATCTATACAATTTAATAAGAAAGAATTTACCTAGAGTCCTAGAGGATGAGTTTGAAAACATTTAAAACCTTCATTTTTTGTAAAATAAGAAGAGAATAATAAAATATAAAAAAAGTATAAAAACCGATGTAAGCCCTGTATAATTCGCTCAAATGGGCCAGAAGTCAATATCAATCTTTAAAAATTGTGTGCAAAAAGAATTATTTTTTTAAAACGGACATTTTTTAAGTAATTTTTAAAAATTGCACAATTTGACATTAATTTGTTTTCAGAAAGTTAACCGAAACGGAGTTTTATTTCTTAAGTGGAAAAGTCCAAATTTTAATCTGTTTAAAATAATTATTTAAACAATTGGAGATCATTAAAAAAGAACTAAATTCAAAATTTGGCCTCTCTCTGCCCTTTTGTATACAATTACCAAGGTTCAAACCAGTCAAAATTAAATTGATTAACAAGTTGGCCAATCCTGTAATTAATCCATTCAAATATTTCTAATATTAAAATTGAACTTCAATTAAAAATAAATTAAAGGGTTAACTTTAAGTTTAAAAATTGAATTGTGAAATTATGAAATTTAACTAAAATTTTAATTAAGAAAACTTTCAATTAAAATAATAATAATTTGGTTAGTTTAAACCAAGTTTAAACTAATCTAAACTAACCAAATTTGAACACCAATTAAGGAACTCTGTCGTAAATATAAACAAACTAAAAATAATTCATTTTCAGATTTTAATTATCAGATTTTGAAAAAGGTATTTTTCTTTATTTAAATCAGTAAAATATTTAAATTTAAAAAACTGAATTTAGTTAAACAAAAAGCATTTTATTTGAGTGACAAATCACCAATGTAATCAATTCGAATTATCAATATCTCAATATCCTATATCAGATGATGTCAGCCTCAATTTTTTTAAATATTCTCCACATAATCCCATGGAACAATTTCAAGCCAATTCCCTGATAATAGTATTTATTCCCAGAAGTCATTATTGAATAATTATTTGTTATTTAAGCATCTTAGAATTTTACGACATGAAATAGTTTTTTTTTATCTTTAGATAAAATGTATAGCAATTACTATTATTGGGCAGAAAGACCACAAAGGTCGATAGTCCTTCGGCAAAAGACTTTGCCAATAAATATTTTTTCATCTTTAGTTTTAGAGCAAATTAGATATTTAATAATAATAATAATTAGAATTAAATACCTTAATGAAAAAAACCTACAAAATATAGTTTACAATTGAGTTACCTTGTATATCTCTGTAATTACAACAAATACACCAAATAAAACCGCATAGAACAATTACCGATCAGCGCTAAACAAAAGACAAAGTAATTATAATTACCTCTGCGGTGAATTCCTGCAGTATTAACAAAGGAACACTATCCAAACTTCGTCCCCATAAACTGAGTATATTAGGGTGCGGTGAGCATCGATAAATCGCAGCATCTTTCAAGAACAGCGCTCGTTGCTTGGTGGAAGCCGACGCTTCCAATATCCGCACCGCCACAGGAGTCCATCCTGCACCGGCGTCGTCATCTGAGGCCACCCCTTGCGCTGCACCTTGCACCACTCGTCCGAACCACCCTTTGCCCAATTCCCTGATATACTTGAGCCTGTTCCTCGGGAACTCCACTTGCCCCTCATGGAACCAGGAGCGCACATCCACATCGGCATTCTTCAGCTCCTCTTCCGTCTGTATAATAATCGTGGGATTTGTGGAAAAGGCATTTGGATTTGCGGCGGCATTACTGTTGGCCAGCGGATTGAAAATTGTGAATTCGGTGGCGCCAGTCGAAGAAAGAGGATTGGCGTATCCATGCTCCAGAGCATTTTCCGATCCTGTCACCGGACTGTCACGGAATTCCTGTAACAATAGCGAGCCGAAGAGCGTTAATTTAATAATGTCTAGTAATTTCATTAAAATTTCTAATATTGCCATTCATTGTTAATTAATTATTCCATTACGTATGAAAAAGAAGTACAGCAAATTATTAACAAGTTATGGTACGTGTACAAAAGGGAAGTGATGCCCTTTAATAAACGCATTGTAACGACGGGGCAAGTTTTTAAATGAATGCATATAATTTGCGTGCACAATTTTATTTTATGCAGCTTTTTATTTTAGTCTTTTGTTAAGTTAAGTTAGTGCTGTAAGGAATTTTATGAAAAGTTATTGGTGAAGTGTACAGTGGTATAAAAAGTTTTCAGCAATTCACGTTGTTAAGTGTTTCGGTTTTCATTATGTCCTTCTACGAGAATTATTTTGTTGAATGCGCTGGTTGGTAAATTAGTGCAGAATTTCTATGTTCGCTGATTTTCAGTACTTTTTTTAATTACAGTTAAATAAATGAAGTTTTAATTGAACAAATTAAAATGTTTTCATTTATCTTTTTGTAACGAGTGCGGTACTATGGTGTGCTAGTAATAAAAGTCATTAATTAAAAAAATATTTATTTTAATTACATAAAAGACCTTTCAAAATGAAAGAAAGTTTGGGAGTAAAATTTTACATGAATTTTGATAGAATTAAATTTAATTGAAATTTTAAGAGTTTTCAATTAGTTGATATTGAAAACGTGACTATTTCTCTCCAGATTTTTAGAGATACAAGAGTTTTAAAAAAATGACGGTACACCCTTTTTTTTTAAGAAAAAATTGACTGAATCATTAATCATTCAATTTGATAATAAGGAAGAATAATTTTAATTCAAAATTTACAAACATATTTCCACTTTTACTTTTTCTAAACATTCTTTATAACTAAGAGATCACCCTCTTAAAATTTATTTTTTCATTTACAAATTTATAACTTTTAGAAATAATGCTACACATCATTTATACGGGATGATTTAGATTGAAACGGATTACTAAAATATTTGAAGCTTATTCATATGTTAATTATTTTAAAATGCTTTAAAACGCAATTAAAATGAATCTGAATCAATTAACATTACAAAAAAGTCTCAACCTCATTTAAAAGACGCCATTTTTCAAACTTTTATTAAAATTACAAATTTAACATTTTTAATATTTAATATATCGTGTGTGCCAAATGAGAGTATACATAGGGATTTTACATGTACTTTTTATTACACTATGTATACTATCAAATGGCGCAAAGTCAATTGCATGGGAATCAAGGGGTTAAAGGAGTTGT
>JASKGO010007539.1:0-10873 GCA_030556065.1 Holobus sp. GC000080 | reverse complement strand
CAAATAAACAAATGAAAGAGGCAAATTGATGTCTCCCTGTGTTATGTATGTGAAGGCGCCGGGTAATTTATATCTTTTCCATGGAGTTTTAAGTCATTTAAATAGTCATATCTTTTATAATTTAAAAGTTAATTAAATAATTCTTTTTAATAACTCTTACTGAGATGTCTGCGCACTTTCACGATAATTTATCACTGCGTTAATTATACAGGGGGCTCGGGAAAGTGAATCAAAAATGAAAATTGAAGTCAAACATTCCGAAAATAATGTAAAAATGTGATTTTTTTAAATAAAAATCATCTAGTAGTTACGAAATAAGTAAATAATAAGTGTTCAATAAGTAAATTGGAAAAAATATAAAAATTTGGTTATATTAATATAAGCCAATGATTTTTAACTGTTTTAACTTCACGATCGCAATCAAACTATGAAGGATTTACCAACCTTGCGTTGTTTGCGGAAGTGAGCCCCCTTAGCAAACTTCTGCGACCCTCTGGGGGGTGACTAACCGCAAGTTCAAGAACACTGGTTGTTTTAAACAAATAATGTTCCGGTTGTTAAAGGTTTTCTTAAACCGAAATATGTATAAGAAAAAAGTTGGAAGATTTTATGGAGTTTTTTAATACGTTATTAATTAGACGGAGAATTTTTAAAGGAATATGTATCATAATTTACAACTTTAATATTATAGGCCTTTTTTAAGTTCATTGAATTAATAATGCATCAAAATGCCCAACAATATCCACTTTTTTTTTGACTAATAGTTAAAAAAGTAATGTTGTAAATGGCTAAAAATGTTAGCAATCGAAGGTGAAGGCGCTGGTCAGTTTAGGTGAGCAACAAATTGAAAACGTCTTATAAGCATTAACTAATAAAGAGAAATTAAAATCAAATCAGAATTAGTTTCTTTATCTTCGTGAATCAAAGATTTTTAAAGAAATATTTAGAGAGGGATTGAGGGTTGAGGGATTGAGGGATTATTCATTGTGAATCATGATTTGTAAATCAAAATTTTCTTTAAAAAATTGACACCAATTTATTACCTTTTATCTTAGAAACTTTTCTCCTGATATTTATAAAACATTTATGAAACCGATTGCTGCCTTTCGAAGCAAATTATTTCCCACCATCATAAAAAAATAAACTTCCGTTATTCGTAAAATCAAACAAAAAAAAATACGAATAATTCATTTAAGGAACAAAACATTTTTAATAAAGCACTGGATATCCATGCTATACGCTTTTAATATCATAAACATTTCAGCTTTATTGAGCATTGATATGGGAAAACAAAAGTTTTTTTCGTCTTCTTTCATACTGCGGGTAACTTTTCGATGATAAGGGTAAACTCGGAAAGGAATCAATCACTTGTCTCTTAACTTTATTGTTCTCCACGCCGAAATCCGATACGAATATCGAGTAAATATTTGAAATAGCAATTTTTCCTATCGAATCGCTATAGTACTTTATTTACTACTACTACTACTAGGAAAAGAAAAGGAAGGAGAAATAAATTGCTGATTGCAATTAAAATTCTGTCCGGTTTTCGTGTGGTCCGTCGCTTCGCTCCTTGCCGAACAAACAAGAAACACTTTACTAGCACAAAAGGTTCGATTGTTTCTGCAAACAGCAGATATCCGCAATCGCGACATTTATATTCGCACACTAAAAGTTAAACGCTTTAATTAAATTGGCGCAGCCATCGCTGCAAACTATTTTCATTAATTGTTATTGACCTGGGGATTCGCGGCGGACTGAATTTCAATGTAAACGTAATCGTTTTCGGAATATCACGAAGTCGACTCTTAGGACGACAGGAAGAAGGAGAGAAAGATGAAAGGTGTTTTTGATATAAGAAGTGATTTATTGAAAAAAATTCTATAGTGTCTAAGCGGACATAATTGATGCGCCTTCATGTCTTTGTCGTCGCCTTTTAATGTTCAGTTTTTTTTTTTTTTTTCGGATCTATTTTCGTTTCCTTTATTATTCGCAGGTATCGAACAAAGTATTTGTCCTAAGATTTATTTTTAAATTTTATTTTACTGTTTTTATATACTCTTAATATATTTGCATAAATTTGACTTATTCTAATTTTACTAATAAATTGCAAAATAATTACTAAGAAATATATTAATAATTGCAAAATAGGAAATTTTATTTTAAATTTTTTATTTCAAAATTTTATTTATTAAATTAATATTTAATAGTATTTTATTATTAAATATTTCGAAATAGTTTATTTCCAACTGATTTCCAAGAGTTTTGATGTTTTCACTAAATTTGTCAATGGAAAAAAATAGGAAAAAACTATAAAAAAAAAAATTCTTTTTGTCTTTTTACTTTTTTTCTTATAAGAGATATCAATGAAATCAATTTGTAGCATAGATATCTATAAAATTTATTAGTTACTTTTTACTACATAAATTTTAACAAAAAAAAAACTGTTATTTTATTGTTATTAAAAAAATATTATGCCAATTAATACTTTAAGAATCAAAACTATTTAATTTTAACAAACAAGTCTTTGTAAATAATTGAAAAATGCAAAACAAATATTTTTTTAATAATTTACTTTTAATTGCCCTCGAAAACATTAAATGAACCGAAATGAATGCTCCTCTAAAGAATCTTGCGGAATAACTTTAAAATTTTCAGCAGAAGTAATTCCGGAATAGTGCAAGCACGCAATTAACGAATATGAAATCTTGACATCTTGAAAACGTTCCCAGCTTCACAGCTGCACAGCGGGGCCCGTTCCATATTCATGGCACATCCATCCGGTCGTGTTTACGCAGCATAATCATGTTGAATTGTGGCATTGACGAAGACTGCAATAATACAGGTGTGCATCCTTAGCCGAAGCGACGTCAATTATCGAGCTTTATGAATAATTCCGCGTTTATCTGCATGCGCCGCATGTGGAACGAACGTAACTCTTTATTTCGCTGCTTTTATTACCCCGCGCGGCATAAGTCAAGTGGCGCGAACCGTTTCGAAGAATTCACCAGTACTCGTCGTTGCTATGAGGGCTACACGTTCTATTTCCTTTATTACGATGAAAAATAGTCGAGCACGAGCACACACACTTGCGGAAAAACACTGCAAAACCATAGGTTTTTTTTATTGTTTTTACAGTCTTCGCAGTTCGAAACAAGAAAAGTTTTCGCAGTTAAAAAAAAAGAAATATGTTTTTACTGCTGCAGGACAAACAAATACCTTTAATTTCCCGAACGTCAATCTACATAACGTGCAAACAAATACGGTAATTGAATGGCATTTCCGGGAAAATGAAATTTTAATTACACAAGCGGCATTAGTGTTCGTATGAGTGTGTGTGTGTGTGTGTGTGTTGTCGAAAGGTACTTATATTGCGCCATATGTATAATTACATCTTTTCGCGTTTCGATAAATGTCGTGGCGCATTAATTATAAGCGTCGTCGCGACGGCGGCGAATGAATTTCTACGAAACGACCGAAGAAATGAAATAATTAATTCACTTAGCGAGCGCGGTAACCGGTTTTACATGCTTCCTTAAGTTGCTTACACATTAGGCACTTGTGCCATCCGAAATAATAATGCATCACTTACGCTTTTGCTTTTGCCTTTGCTGTGTAGTATACGCCGCCGACGCTCTTCTCTTTCTCTGTCGCTGTGCTTCGCTGCGTTATCTTCCGCGCGCCATGCAAATTTAATCTGCAGACGTGTCGCTTGTATTGTGTGTAGCTGTGCCTATACTATGTATAGTGCTGCGGGTGCGTGAGCTTACCGTACGAATATACTTGGAAGAAATCAGAAATTGCGTTAATTATAAACGTGCGCGCATTAATTCCACCTCATTATTCCATTATTAAATATGTTACGGCTCTGCTATAGGTATATATTTAGACGCATTATTAACGGCATTAATTAATCAGGTATTTCGAACAATATACCGGCAGACATGTTTTTTTTTAGTTTTTGCTTAATTAATAATTAATAACAGCCACTGAATTGAGATTTAAATAAATAGAAATAAATAAAAACTTTTGAAAAGAAAATTTTATTAATTAATCTTTATTAATTAAGTTCTGAGTTAAAAAAAAGCTTTCCGGTGTAATTATTAGATCAGCTGATTGTATTTTTTTTCATTTTAAAAGTCTTAAAATAGGGTTAATTATTATTTGGTTGCCCGGCGCCTTCACATTAACATTACTATTGAACAAATTCCGGGGTAAAGTGGTAGAGGTATCTAATTTGAATGGCCCTTGAGTCGATTTTAGACGATTTTATGATGTTATGAGATTTATGTAAAAATATAATATTAAAATTAAATATATGTGTTTAAAAAAAATAACTATAAATTTTTAAATTCATGCGTTTTAATGATATTTCTGTCATCATTATGCCTCTGCCAAATGTATTATGAAATGTCTATTTTGGTTGCTTCTCTAATGAAGAAAGAATATATTTATTAATTGGTAAAAAATAAAGTTTTGGTCATTCTGTATCAAAAATTATTAACTAAAACTTTCAAAAGTTAAAATTTAAATCCACAAAATTTTAAATTTTGAGAAAAAGGTTAAGGATTTAGGAATATTATTATTGAAAAAAAAAAAAAAACTTTTATTTTTTATTATAATTCTTAATAATAATAATAAATTCAATAATAATTATTAATTATTAATAATAATTGCAATACGATTACATTGGATCCCAAGTTGTGAAAAAGGAAGTCGATTTGAATGTAGATAGGCTATCATTGATTAATTTAAAATTAAATGAAAGAACTGCAGATTATTATGATTCAGCATTTATATCAGACCCCTCTAAAACTGAACCTTTTTTTAATCTTTTTAACAAAATTTTTAACATTTTTTTATTAGTTTCTAAATAAAAAATAAAAATAATAAAACCTTTGTAAAGTTAAGATAATCTACAGTGATTTCGTATTTATTATCAGTTTCATTTTCCATCTAAAACTTAAAAGAAGATAATTCTTTAAATTTTAATCACAGCATTAGCATAATTTATTACGGAACAATTAATAATCCTCTTTTGAGAGAGCAGCAGCAGTTAATATCTATGTAGGTAGATGGATGGATAGATGTGAATCATTTATGGTATGTTGTTTGGCACCTATGCGCTTCGTTACTCGACGTGATAAATATTTTTTCTATTACGCAAAGGTGCAATAAATCATGTCGGATGCTATGATATCTATGCTATGTATGTGTAGAGACAGAAAGGAGCCCGAGTTGCGAGTTGTGCTACTTACTGATAAGCTGTGTACTAACTGAAGCAAGCGAGTAAAAAAGTAACGTTCTCCGGGGAGAATCCATCGCAAACGTTTTATAAGATGCTATAAAACAATATAATGAATGACCGCCGAGCTACAATATATTTTACTTATGGACGTGTATCATTATCAACTTTATTTTTCCATTTGTTCCGAAGACGTGCTCTGCTTTATCGTTACCACACTCTCCAACTTGCTAAATTTTCTGACCTTTTTTCTGCTTTTTCTATACAGTTATTCTCTTAAGAATGTAAGAGGGAGTTTACAGTTATTTTTCTAAGAATTACAGTGGTTTAAATTTTATCAAAATGTTTAATGGAAAATTGTTTTGTTAGTTTATTTTTGTGTCTTTAATGATTGAAAAAAATAAGAATTAAATTTTAGGTTTATTTTATTTAATTTTGAATTCTAGAATTAATTTTTAAGTTCGTCAATTTCCAGGACAAGTGCAACAAACAAATCTAATTTTCTGTAAAGTCACTTCTTCAATATTAAAATTTCTACTATTAATTTGTAGGGTACATTATCCATAATCAAAATCATAAATCAAATTGAATCCTTATTTTTCCTATTTACCCGAAAAAAACTTTAAATGTGCAGCATTCACTTCTATAGCGCTATAACTACTTACAAAAAAACAAAGACAAAAAAAAATTAAAAAAAAAAAATTAAAATATAAGTGACACAAGAACAAAAATAATAAACCTAGCATTGTAATAAATAACAAGAAACAAACAACAAAGCAGTATTTGTTGGCGAAATTACGTTTCCTCGTAATTCGGAATTGATGGCCATAACCCTTTCGTCCAGCATGTAAACATTTACTTTCATTTAATTATGCAAAGCTAATTCCATGATAAGTGGTGTTCTACAAAACGAAAGCCCGATGCCAAGCGAATGCTTTTATATTGTGTTAGTTAACCCAAAACTTCTATTCCGCCGCCGCCGCTGCTGCTGCTGCCCCCAAAAATACTTTGCCAAGCATTAACATAATTTGCACCCCGCCGCCGCCGCCGCTGCTGCTGCTGCTGCTGCTGTCGTTGACCTAAAAATTAATTTGTCGCTCGCAAATTAAAAAATGTTGCACTTCATTCGCCATAAGCTTTCCATAATTAAACATTAAATTGCTCTCCCGTTGCCAGCTTTTTCCGATATTCTGATGTTCGTCAAACAACGTACCACTAATTCTCTTTTTTTCTTTTTTGCATCGATCTTTCGACGGAATGAGGAGAAAATATATCAATAGCTTTTCGACTCCGGAAAACCTATTGTCATAATTCGCCATCGGAGTCGTCGCTTTTTTTCCTTCTTCTTTCTTCTTCTTTCTCCCTCACTCTCTTTTTTCCTTTTTTTTTTAATTCATTTCTCCGTGGGATTTATGAGTTTGTATAAACCATGAGGGAGCAACAAAAACAGCCGAATATAAAAACGTATCGATTCGACTTGTCACACACGCCTTTTATACATGGCATGGCATCCCTCCTTTCTCCTTTCTCCTTTCTCGGCTCCGGCGAGAGAGCACATATTGACGTAAACTCAATACTGCAAGTTTTATCTGCGAATAAGCGAGATTTCGATGAAAAATTGATTCGCGCACTCTTTACCTCCAAATGAGGCTCTTATTTAAGGCGCATTTTGCGAGTAAAGTGTGCCCATTGTTGGGTCAGGGACTTTTCGCTATGCTATGCGATGCGATGCCATGCCGGTGCCGTGCATTCGGGGTTATCTTAACTTCCACAGAAAGGAAAGCATTTTCCACGCGGTGTTTGCTGCAATGCCATCCTCACAATCGATACTCTCTCTAAATTTAGGGTGCGGACGCGTTTCCATTCCAATTCACTTTCGCAGATAATTCAATTTTCATTGTTGAAACTGCCGTACTTTTTCCTCGGCTCTGGTACGTCTACTAGTATGAAACATCCCGCCATTGTTTAAACGTTTCGCCCTAATTTAATGTACGCTTTTTCTTTTTTCACACCGGCCAAAGTTATTTTCTATATTATACGGGTGAAGTATGCTTCAGTTTAGGGATGTAATTTATTGCAATTATTAATTGATCTATTAGTTGACAATTTTTAAAAATAGTTTTTCTAATTACTTTACTTTTTAGAAATTTCTAATATTTATTTTTAGTATTTTTTTTTTATTAATAATAATGTCTTATTTTTATCTTTTAAGCAAGTTGGAAATTTGATAATGTTCCAGTATTTAAAAAAAAGTTTTAAATTATAATTAAAAATCAGTAATAATAATTTTGATGACAAAATCGGTTAAAATTTTAAATATCCCATTAGTTTATACATGCGAAAGCGCCGGGCTGTGGCATTTAAACTACATGTAATCCCTAAAATATTCTACAGAAGTTATAAATTTGTAGTTTTCAATATTGTATTTCATCGAAACCACGTGTTGTCGTAAAATGTTTTCAAGATGGTGGTATTTCCTGTTATACCGGAAGTCGTAAATTCATTATTTAAAATGACACTTTATATTTTTTATTTGATTTTTAAATAGATAATATAGGCCTTAATGTAAATAGCATTTCATTTTAAAGCTTATTTAAAAGTAAATTTTGTTCGATGTCATTTTATTATTTGTTGTGCACCTAAAAAAATGTTTTCAACTGCAGTAAATGTTAAAATTATTGTATTTTTTTTTTATTTGTATTAACAGTGATTTCTACAATATTACTAACAATGTAATAAAAAGTTTTCTTTCAACTTTTACCCCGTCAGCATTAAGTTATAGCCGATCTACGAATAAATGGAGGAAAGAAGAGTAGAGTTATTAAGCGATGTTTGTTTTATCTATATATTTCTTATTTTTATGTGCTGTTCATGTAATTTTACCAATTTTACAACTACTTTAATTTACCTTGTTTGACTTTTTTATTTTTTTATTGAATCCTTAAATTTTATATTATAAAAAAACAAATTCAGGGGAAAGCAAAAGCTTCAGGAAGTCTACAATGAGAGAAAAAATATGGGTAACGAAAATACCACCTTATGTTATTTTTAATTTCTTTTTGTTGGAAAATTAAGTTGTATTATATCTAAAAAAGATATTGCAGCAATTGGAAGGATTTATTTACTTTACTGCTCTTTGCATTTCTTTAATTTTTTAACCTTTTTGCTTTTGGAAAGTTTCAAAAGTTTAGAATTTCATATGTTTGCACCTCTTTATATGTTAAGCATTTTAAATTGTAATTTTAAATACCGAAAGTGTGAAAAATATTAACAACAGTTTAAATTCAAAATAATGATGTTCGTATAAATATTTGATTGGAATTTATATTGATTTTAATATTTCATTTTTATATTCTGATAAAATGTTTATAGCAGGTACTCAGCAATTTGTTTAACTTTGTTTACTGTTTCGTTATTTAAACAAATAATAAATTTCTACCTATACATTTAATATATAGGGTGTTAAAATTAAAAAAAAACATATTAAATACAAAATTAACAATTAAAAAATTATAATTATATGACAATAAAAATTAAAATCGTATAACTTGGAAAAAAATCTTTTAAGAAAGTTCTCAACAAATATTTTGAATAAAATTTAAATATTTTTAGCCAAAATCAACAATTTCAGTTTGTTATGTTGTTTATAAGGAATAAAAATTTAATTTTTCCTGTGGCATTGCTAGGAAATTAATAAATCAAAGATTTGAAGGTTTCAAAAAATCAACGCAATAAACATTTTAAATTTTAATCAATAATTTCATCTTATTTTTATTTTATTTTCCTACTGAAAAAGTAATTTAATTTTTCCTGTGACAACGCCGAGAAATAAATAAAACAAAAATTTTACGACTTCAAAGAATGAATGCAATAAATTATTAAACTCCACAGAAGAAAAAAGAAAAAGAAAAAGAAAAACCAAAGGCAATAAAAGTGAAGATAAGCGAAAAGGCTGACACTTAGCAAGACTTATGTTAATTAAAGGAATATGAGCCTCTGTTTTCTCCATGTTAAGTTACCTACCTACATGTAGTGTTGTAACGTGTAACGTGTATGCAAACAACCTATCCAAGTGTACTGCCTATCGCAAATAAAGAATCCAAACCGCTATACGTTTACTGAAATTACCCCGGGAATGATAAACGTTGACATCGCACATGAGACGCACGCTAAACAATGGATGAAAACAAGGGAGGAAATGTAGTGAACGCTACACTTTCCACTATATCCATTCTCAGACGCGACGACCTCTTTCAAATCTAATGTTTTATTTATATTAATAAAAACACAAAAACGACACTGTTCTCCTAAAGCCCGCATCAAATAAATAACCAAATTGTCTTATGGAGAATGTTGAAATCTTGTAAAAGCTTATGTTGCCACTTCTGTACAGGGTGGCCGTCTTTTCAAATCTTTTATGGGTTACTTCTACCATTTCAATGATAACAGATTTGATTTAATTAAGAAAAATGCACAGAATTTTATGCTGAAGTTATATTTATTTAAAAAATGAAATACGTATATCTCCTGGTTTCTGAATTATCCCATAAAAACTGAAATTTGGTAATTTATTCCAAGAAAACTTTTTGTCATAGAAAAAAAAAAGTATAATTGTTTCAAAAGCCATTTTATATTTAACGAAAAATTGATTAAACCTTTATAAAACCCAAGTAAATTCAAATTTGCAAATTTAGTACAGACCCTGTAACAATAAACAAACAAATGCTAAACGCATTGAATGTTTTATGCGGACCGGAATCAATAGGAGATGATCGATGGCAAATAAATTTTAGATAAAGTTGCATGATTGTTCGATGGTTGGATTGCTTAATAGTGATGACGTTCAGAATAATGCACACACACACACACACACACACAGAGTGAATAATTCAACTTATTTGCCAAGCAATACATGCGGCAGAGGTGTTTAAAACAATCCGGCCGCGTCGGATCGATAGTGTGCATATAAGATGCATTAAAAAGTTATTATCTAGCGGAGAAATCTAGTCGGAATGTGAGCAAACGTAGCGAGAACGGATCTGCTGTTTGCATTGGATACATCTCGACCCGCATAACGTGTGGCATCTAGAAATTGAATTTCCGCACACACTACCTACCTCGGGGAAATTTTATTTTCCCCGGTTCGAGTTCCTTTTGACGGACCGAAGTTGCAAGGAGGCCAACTTTTACATGTCAGTGGGAAAACAGTTTTGCACACTGGGCGATATTTAAATGCGCGGACAAATTGCAGAACTTACATTTTTTTCCCCTTGATAAAATTACCATTTGCAAAATTTGACTTACATTTATTTTCATTGTGTTATACATTTGTTAATGTTATTACAATATTGGATTTATATTATTCAAAATTTTATTTCTTCCTTTGTTTAACTTGAAAAGTTTACAGAAGATAAAATATTCCGGATATAATGATTGAAAGCATTTGCATTTTGTATAAACCGCTGTGAAAGCGCCGGTCAACGAATAATTTACTCAGTTGTAAAAGTCTTTGAAACGGCTGTTACGCCATTAAACTGTTTGACTGCAAACAACATTTAAAGGTATAACATATGGATACAGTTTTGTTTGGAGAATTAATATACAGGATCCTTAATTAATTTGAAAAACTTT
>JASKGO010007535.1:0-28125 GCA_030556065.1 Holobus sp. GC000080 | reverse complement strand
GAAACTTAACGAAATCGGGGATTTGTATTAGGAGCACATAAACGCGAAGAGTAGTATCACGAGTAAACGATGCCAATAAGATTGCCTACGTTAATGTCCACAAACTGAATTAATTGCGGGGTGGTTAACGATGTAAATCTGGTTGTCTACGATAAGGTCCACAAACGATAATTAAATTCAAATTCAAATTGATGTTCTCTTAATTAAAAACGGATTCAACATTAGATAAAGTGTTTAATTTGATATAAATATTATTTATATCAAAATTATTAGCTCTGAAAAGAGCTGTCATCGTTTGATTAAGTGTTTTTTGTTTTTTTCTATTATAAATATTGTTTAAAGCAATTGTTAGCTCTGAAAAGAGCTGATTTTACTGAGCACACCTGTAAAATTAAAAGGATTAATAAACCAATCAAAATTAAAAGTTTTATCAACAAATACTGAATTAAAACGCATCACTAACGAACATTTTTAATTCAACCGCTGAAAATGACCTAAGTACTTGTAAAAAAAGAGCAGATTTTCGAAAATAATGAAGTACTATGCAATATATCAAAGATACTGGCTTTAATTTATTAATTAATTTTGCAAGTAATTAACTTCTTATCGGTATCACAGAAAAATGTATCTTATCTATGTCCTTATGGAATATATACTTAAAAATACAAAGTTCCAAGCAATGTTTCTCCTGTAGCTGTCTTGTAACATTTGCAGAAAAGATATCAACATCAATTATATTGTATAAAATATCAAGTCCGAACTTTATCCTTCATTAAACAATTGCCTGAATCAACTAGTTTTTATCTATGGTAACGTGCTCCTTGCACACTCAATCAAGTCCATCATTAAATATTTTAGTTAAAACTTATAGATAGTTAGGATTAATACTAAGTAAATGTTATAAACAATACAATCTAGGCAAACGAAACGCGGCACACAAAAATGGCACTTGGACAATAAATAAAATAAAAACATGCACACGCAAAATCGAGGGTAACTAAAATCGACAATGCAACGAGACTAGCAAGACACGAAACTCTTCGAGCAGTTCGAGCAAAGTAAAACATTACTACAAGTCACTTTAGAAGTGACTTATAATACTCCATCAAATACTTTGCCATCGCAATCGAACCAGTCGAGTATAAATAAAAATTAAGAAACAACATGCTAATTACTATAAAGTGATAAAACGACTTAAAGTGCAAAAATATTTAACTAATTTGCGCTTGACGCAGACGACACAACCATTCGAGGTTCGACACCGTCGCATTTCTTTGGTTCATCAATTGGCTTCTTAACCGGAACACGTCTCCGAATGTTCATCCCAAGCGCTCACCTGGAAAACAACAATCGATAAGTTGCCGGGGGAATAAGGACATAAGGAGACCGGTCGCCACGGCTTACCTGACATTCCCTGCTGCAGTACCACTGGTTACTGCATCCTGCGCACACGAACTGGGCAGCCTTTTGGTTACAACCTTGGCACTGAGGAACTTCATCGCCGGCCCCGTCGTCCGAATTGTTGTCCGTTCTCGAGTCGGCCAAATCGGTGCTCTCGTCAATCACCAAACGATCCACGCTATCTTCAGTCTCGTCTTCCATCTATTTCACAAGACAAATCAAATTTTAAATTGAAGAAATATTTTAAGTGAACAATTAAATGAAGCATTAATTTTTTTCTCTCTTTTTATTTACTTTTATAGGATCAAAATTCGAAAGGTTATTGAAAATGCAAAATGTACTTCTATTTTTAAAGTACTTAAAGTTTTTTTTTATTATTATTCAATCAATTAATTTATTATTTTTATAGTCAGTATTAAAAATTAAAAATTTTTAAACCGTTTTAAAGTTTTAAGGTACAAATTCCAAAAGGACATTAATAAAACAATACTTTGAATTTTAAAAACATTAATGTTTTTTAATTACACAACAAATTAATTTATTACTTTTATATAAAGTATTAAGAAAAAAGAAATTTCACAAAAGAAAATGTTAAGTGTTGAAATAAAGCAATTTTAAATTAAAAAAAAAAACCGTTTTAAGGTTCAAAAAACAAAACATTTTTTTTTTTTAATAATAATCTAATAACCAATTTAATTAATATTTTCATATTTAGCATTTTAAAAAATAGTTTACGCAAAAACACAAAAAGAATTAGCTTACCTGAAGTTTATCACGCTTCAAATGCTGCAAATGCTGCTGATGGTGGAGGACATCATCAGCGTAGTCATTGCCAACGGGTGTGATGGTTATTTCACTTCGTCCCTAAAAATTAAATTGGAAAAACAACAATTAATAAAACAATTTAAAAAAAATATATATTAATTAAAAATGCTCACCTTATTAGTACTTAGAATATCCGAAATGGAAACATTAGACAACTTAGTGCTACTGTTACTATGATGAAGGTGATTTGATTGTTGTGCATTGGCGGCGGAAGTCTTGTCGGGTGCAGTTAGTAACCGGGCCAGAGTCGGACTGAAGGTCGTTCGACTGTTGTTACTGCTGCTGCTGCTGCTTTCCTGTTTGGCATTACTCTGCAAAACAGCCAATTTAACAGAGGCGCTCAGCGACAAACGAACACTAAACGTCTACTTTAGTTAAGATTCCGTGAAGAAGTGACGACGACGATACATTGTTCGTCATTGTGGGTGGCGACGCTTGGACCGCATGGACCGTTACCTCTGGATAAGTATCCTTTTTTGGAAACATCAAGTGATCAGCCTCTATATCCGCAAGTACGGCATCCTTACCGCTATACTGCAAATTGCCGCGTCTTTATTTCTCATCAAACTTAACTAAATTACTAAGTCCATTACAAAGCAATTGCGTTAGTTAATACAAAAAAAAGTGTTAGAAAACCCAAAAGCTCAGAGGTAATGCGTCCATAAGCGGGGAAAAGCGGTTCAAATTTATTAATTATTATTAACACTTTTCTTTAAAACGCACTTAAAGAAATTATTTCAGTTTAATATGCGACACATGACACAGGATTTTGACAATAATTAGTATTAGTATCCGAGTGTTATTGAAAAGTTAAAAATAAATAGAAAGAAAAGGAAAAAAAAAACTACTTACGTTTTCGCCAGTAGAAGTAATAAAAAGACTGACGTCGTTTCCGGCATCCAAGTTGTGCCGCACTCTGGCACCGCTGCCCAATGCGGCATTGGCGAAACTCATAACTCCGCTGCCTTTCATATCGGCGTTTCCGTTCACGTTGCGGATCCTCCGGCCGCGCCTAGGGACCGATTCAGGATGCTGCTGCCGGTAGTCCGCAATGATCGACTGCACGTCTCTGACGGGGCCCTTGCGTCCTTTACTTCCTTCGATGCCGTTCATCAAAGCCTCCATGGCTTTATTACTGGCATTGTTGTTTAGACGTCGCTGTTTGTGATTGTGTAGCGTTAAATTGCTGCCGAAGTCGTGGTTTTCGGATATTTCTAAACCGTTACTCAGCAGGCACACTTGTTTCTGTCGGTGAACGCGCATCAGAATTTCCTCTTTCAACTTCTTCGCGTGAATAATCTTATTCCACTCGCGCTCCTTCTCCTTGGCCAGTTCATCCAAATTCTGGATTTCCATTTCGAGCTGCTCGACCTGATTGTCCATGTCGGACACGCTTCCGGTGTCGATGGAATCCGTATAGTCGTTCAAAATCTTGTTGCGCAAGTAGAGTTCTTGCATGTGGATATCGGTTTTCAACCTCTTCGCAACGATCGCATCGTCGTCCAGTTGTTCGGCGTTCTTGCGTTTGTCGTTGGAGCCCGCGTTGGTCATTACCAAGCCCTCCTCTTCGTCGTCCTCGTCCTCGTAGATGAGATCTTCGGTCTTGCAGGGTTCATTGACGTTGTTCAGGTCGCGCTGCTCGGCGTGTCCGGGCGACGAGGGTTGCTGCGTGTCGCCGCTTCCTTCGTGCACCACGTCCTCCATTTTGTTGGTACTGGAACCAATCGAGCGATTATTAACACCTGAAATATTTGGCCGCTCGCAGGAGGCAATTTATAAACAAACGGAAAAAGAAATAAACAATTCCGAAAAGTAAACAAAAAATTCATGGAATTAATTAATTAAAAGCAATGGCAGAAAAAAATTCCGGCGACCAATGGTTTATGAGACAAGGGACTTTGACCTCGAGCTAGCCTAGCCGCGAAAGAAGAGAGAAATCAATGTTGTTGGGGTGCATGACTCACTCTTGGGGCAAGCCTCCATTAGTGCGACGCGAAGCTGGTACCAAGCCGACAGCGAGCAAAACGGCAATGCCACCACCGCTCCTCTCCAATTCCTCCACCATCTTAACGGAGTTGGCTGGCGGCCTGGCAGTGGCCGCGACGCACGAAGGCAGCTGCCGGTCCGGTACCGCGCCTTTCTTCAGCCTACATCTCGTGGGCAAGCCGAGCAGCTCGTGCTGGACGTCTTTCTCGTAGCAATCGGGACTAAAATGGAGCGAACAGACGCGCGCGGTGGCGCAATTGTGCACGTGCCGGCCGCAGGCTTGCAGCCAGAGGGTGCGTGTCTTCTCGTCGCCGGGAAACCGATGGTACCGGATGCAACCGCCCTTGGTCTTGCGGTGCGTATTACTGCAACTGGCCACTGCACACTGCGGCATTATTATGGAAACCGATGGATGCTTGGAGGCACCTCAACAACTCTCTTTCGTAGTGGTACTGCTTTCCGGTACGATTATTGTGATATTAAACCGCACCCTGTCGCTCAACTCTGCACGCACCGTCTGTTGGGCTCGCACTGAGAGAGACTTTCTCTCCGCGCGTCTCTTCTTCTCTACGTTGTGAGCACCGGTGACGTCAGTCACCAGGAACAAGGGAAGGGAAAGAGGCCGCCCCCACCGGTAACAACCACCACCACACGCATCGATTTTGCGAACCTGCAGCTGCATCGGCCAAATACTAATCGCTGTGGACCTTCATCTCTCACCCATCCTTGCACAATGAAAGCTTACACCCTCGTCTCGTGCATGCATCGAAGGTTATTGATCTGCATCATCTGCATGTGCGGCGGCTTCGGCTTCGGCTTCTTTGCCACCAACGCAATCAATCCGAACATGGATACCGGTGCAGAGTCCACCAGAGCCTCCATGCAGCCCCAGCCCTGCGCTGGCTCTCAATAAATGCAACGATAAAACTTAATAAAACAAACCAATCGTGTCAAGGATAGATCTTTGGTTGTTGTGGTGGTACCACCGATAGACCTTGGACTCCTTGGTCCAATAATAAAGTGCATCGAGACCGAGCAGTACCAAGGTAGTCGTCATCAGGTACACGGCACACAGTCAATAAAAAAGCGAAGTTAAAAAGAAAAACAAATGCGCGTAAGTGGCCCAAGGACAACGTTTTCGAAATGCTGCGACTGCAAACACCGCGTACTACTGTGTCCTCTGTAATTAATTCGTTCGTTCGATACACAATACAGCTCAACTTGTAATATTTGTCAATTGTCTCTGCCCATATCTTATCAGGTTTTCTACGTGAGACCGATTATAAAAAAACGCACCTTGCGCAAAAAAAACTACACAAAATGAAATTCCGGGAATAATAACTCATTGCAAAAACAAAAAAACAAAAAACATGGCTGCCAGTTGCTTAGCAACCGTTAATATTTGGGATTTTCCCGAAGCCTACCTGTTTTCCGCTGCAGGTTCTTTGTGACCTTTGAGGGCTTCCTTCAGCAGACTGCACTCGGGCTTCTCAACCTCCTCTTCCTCCTCCACCTCCACAGCCGCATTTGCGTCGGAACTTTTGTCCGGTCCATCCTGTTCTTCTTCGTCGTTCTGCTCCACCGCGGCAGTCACCTCTTCATCTTCGTCTTCTTCTTCTACCACCGCCGCTTCTTCTTCTTCTTCTCCTTCGTCTTTAACATCGCGCACTTCTTCTTCGGTAGCTTGTTCACCGGTATCCTCTTCGTCATTGACATCGTTTTCTTGTTGGGTAACCTCCACGCAGTCCGTTTGTGCGTTGCCAGTGGCGTCGTCGTCCTTCTGCGGTGCGTCCTCCTCGACTTTTACCATCATCGGATTTTCTATTTGCGTTTCTATTTCAACGCACTTCACGGTAGTAGTATCGACGACGACGACCTTGTTTTCCTCGCCAGCGACTTCCTCGCACTTCTTATCGTCGCACTTTCCGTTCGTCGTCTCCGACACTTTGTTTTCTTCCTCGTCCATTTTGGCGGCGGTGTCGACGAGCTGCATCGGGTACAATATTGTTAATAATATATCAGAGTTGCAAGCGCGCTCGATGCGTTCTAGGTCGCTGCATCGAAAAACCTCGACGACGTGATGAATAAATAGCGTTCGGTCGGTGCTTTCGCTAGTGAACCAACATTATTGTGCTGCTGCTGCTGCCTGCCTTGTTTTCGCAGGGGCCGATTTGTGTCGTCTACGCGAGCCACACTAGAGTTCCTCGACTCTTTGACCTAAATCTCCGCTCCGAGACTCCAACATGCACTAATAGATTATTTTAGTGACACTCTCTAGTAGCAGGCCGACTTAATCGCTCAACGTTTCCGAACATCTCACTCTCGCTTGCCTTTTAATCACAATAATAACACAACGAACGGTATTGCACAAGCGTCTCGCGCACACTTTCCACCGACGCCATCTTGCCACAATGAAATTACCCAATGCTTTTCCATTTTTAACGCAGGCAACCACTTTTACTGCTAGCCTGGTAATAAAATTGCCTATAATAAAAATTCATTGCGGCAAATTTAAAAGTTTGAAACTTTCAAAGTTTCTAAAAAGCGCTCAAATTTTCAATTAAAAATAAAGAAAAAAAAATCAATTAAACAACCATTAAATAGAAACAAAATACTGTCTATATATTTGGTAAAGTTTGAGGATAACAAATAAACATAGTATTATAAAAAATCGTTCTTCGGCAAAATGTCATCATCTGTATCAGATTAGTCGATTCGATATACAAAAAACATATTAAAAATTAAGAGGTAAAAACGAAACAAATCTTTGGTTTTAAGCTTTGCACAAACTTCTGCTGACTATTACAAATTTACAATGGAACGCACTAGTTTAAAACAGGCTTAGCCATTTCGAAACTGCTTAAAATGCCTCAAAACAAAAGTCGAAACAAAAAACAACTGCGAGACATAGCAGTAGAAATAAAACGTAAGAAAATTTTTCTCCAATGTAAAATTTAGCAGTTGAAAAAGTCCTGTTGGGCGCACGTAAATATCGATAAAGTATTCCTGTGACATACTATAGAAAGTGCGCTTCAATATAACAATATCACTTACAGTTCTTCATTTTCGCATTAAAAATTAATTAATAATAATTACAGTAATAAAGTACTACTAAAGTTACAAACACAACAACTATAAATTCGGTAATATCAATATCATCGATAACACAATAGTAATAGCAATGATATAATAATAATAAGAAGGAGAAGGAGAAGGAGAAGGAGGAGAGGGTGGCTCACTAAATTATTACATTCTAGTAGGTATTATGTCACAATTCTCGTGTTTCGTGCACAAGTATACACTACACATAGTCAGAAAATGCACGTTTAAGCTGTTGTGATCAGAGAATCGCTAGGCGATTATCGATCCCCGCTGATGGCCGTACAATACATGTGATGGATGCATCTAATTCTTCGCCATACGCGCAATTTCTTCGCCAAAACACTCATACATAGAGGGAGCATATAATAAATTATAATTACAACTTGGATCGAAACCAATCAATCAATCGATAATAATAATTCTATAGTAGAAATTACAACGAAGTAGTTATTGTCTACACTTTTCTTTCCTTTTTTCATTTTCTTTTTGTTTGTTTGTTTGTTTGTTTTAGTATAGTATATGCAAGTAAGTATTTGAAGACGTCGGGATGTTCGGGGTGTGGCCGTCGTGCACCCCTGGACATCGCCGAGTGACCATACCAAGCAATTTGCCATCATATCTTTCAAGAAGATTAGAAGAACCAATGAAATCTTCACCGAGAACAATACTACAGCAATGATAGTATAATAATATATTAATAATAATAATAATAGTAATGATAACTATTAGAAGCGATATGTTTCGAAATTTCGTCGTTTGTCGTTTGTTTGTCGCATACATATTTGCCGAGGAGCAAAGAATTTTGGCCTCCGAATCGTGTGTGTATCAGGTAGGTATTACAAAAGTTTTCAACTAATATATACTATATACTATATAGGACATATTATTTTCTCTTAATATTTTTCTTTTCGTTACCACCTAAATCATTACACAATATGTTTGTAGTAGTAATAACTACGGTTATCATAGGATAAGAATAATAATAAAAGTATAATATGTGATGGAGCGACACTGTTGCACATATTGGGACACATGGTATAGTCATCAGTTTTTACTTTTTCATTTTCATTAATTATTTTTCCAATGGTTTGTTTTTTCTGAGAGCGCAAAAAAAGACGCTCCCATATAATAGCTATGTATACTTATCGTATGCTTTATATACATCAACTTTGGATTATTCAGTTATTCTCTTTTGGTATTTGTAATTTGTTTGTCCGAAATCCGAAATCCGAATAAAATCGAAAGGAAAATCTCATTTTTTTCTTACTTTTTTTTAGCTATAAATATATCATATACATGTAATATTAGTGATATTTCAGTTAATATTTACAATTTTGCTAAAATTTACATTAAATTCCTCGACATACAGACACCGGGTTTGGTATTTATATTCGGTCGTGCGTGCGTGCGTGCGCGCCTGTGTGTGTGTGAGCGCGAAACTGTGTGCATGTGTGCGTGCCTGGATCTACTCCTCCAGAACGACGCCATTTTGTTGCTAAGCGGGATGGCGTCGTCCCGATAAAAACATAATAAAACTATATATGTAGAGGCCATTTTATTGTTATGCTTTTTTTTGTCTCTTCTTATTTATTTTCTCGTATCTACTAAGTATTATAGGCCTGAAAAATATATAGTATGTAGGACGGAAATGCACAAAAACCATCTAAACGCGCTGATGACTATGAAGAATCGATGCTTATTAAGAGCTTAGAGCTGTAATACACATCAAAGTGGCATATAACAATATTATCATCATCATCATAATCGTCATTTCTATATATGGAATAAGCAAATCGATAGTTGAAGAAGAACATATATGCGGAACTGAAGTATTCTTCTAAAAGTGCATTAGCTACCGCTATGATTAATTAATCCCATCATAAATTTTATACAAATATAAGTATCTATTATGTATATTTTATTTTATATTATATATATATTTATATTAAATATTACGCCTTATGCTTTGTTTATATACACATCAATTTTTTATAGTTATGATGTTTGAGGAACATATTACTTGTCGATAGCAATTTTGCAATACAGCTTCTTTCTATTTTTACTCTTTCCGCTTTCTTTTTTTTTTTGTTTTAAATTCAGTTTTCAGATGACGAATGACCGAATACGAATTGCACACACACACACACGTGCACACAAATGCGGACGAAGCACATGCACGCATCGAGTGAGAGCGAGCGAGGGTGGGTTGTTGGCAAAGGGTGGTAGAAAGAGAGCGAGCCAATCGGGGGCTAGCCTCGCAAGGGTTTCCCATCCAGGCTCTTATCGATTTTTTGCCAGCTACCCTCCGCATCTCTCCATATAGCTGCAGGCTCTCGCCTTACTACTCTGTTCCTTTTTTTTATATCTCTCTCTCTCTATATATCTTTTATTGGAGAAAAAAAGGCGTCCACAAGAAAGGGGTGATTAAAGAAGGAAAGAATGTTGTCCTACCTTGCAGCGCATCATTTAGAGAGGAAGTCGAAATCGAATCCGCTGAACAGATCCATGTTCTTCTGGAGCGGATTCGCCTGGGGCGTTGCAGGAAAGTGCCTCCAATTTGGAGGATTAGGCCTGTGTTATTCTCCCAGTGCTGAAACGCCGCTGGCCGCCGTCCATTGGTTCCATTGGTTCGCCTGGTACCCTTTGTGACTGTAAAAAGTTCAAGTTAACCACCAGAAACAAAACATTTACAATGATTTCAGAGTGAGGAATAAAAAGTCCAACCTGCCAAACAAAGGGTGCCAGAGATGTTTCTGGGCGTCCTGCATGTCTTCGATGCTGGCTGTGGTGCTGCCCACTTCGGGCACGTCGTCGTTGCTATTAGTCCTTCGGGGCGCGTGCAGATGTTGTTTGACTTTAAGCTTGGGTTGGCGGTCGCTAGACAGATCGATGGGACCAGTAGACGTTGACGGCGTCCTTTTTTGCTGGTAATAGTTCGGCTGCTGCTGTTGTTGCTGCTGCTGATGCTGTTGCAACTGCTGCTGCGTCGGCATCAGATTCGCGAACGGCTTGCACGCCACTTTGGGCCTGAACAATTCCTGCGGTTTCATCAATTCCTGCTGTCTACTGGCCGGCGTTTCTTTATGATGATGTCTTTGCGGAAGCTGCGGTTGCAAACCGTAATATTTATCACTTTTCTTGGCGGTATTGTGACCGTTGCTTGTCTTGTACTTGTTATTGTACTGCGGTACCACCGATAAACTGTGCTGTTTATGGGGCAAATTGACACTGGGCTGTTGCTGATGTTGCTGTTGATACGACGAAAGGTAGGGATTTTTAGCGTTAGCAAAGAGGTTTTTCTGGTTCGCCAAGATGTCCATTTGGGTCTTGTGCAGCATCGCTTCTTGCCACATCGACAGTTCCAGGGGATTGTAGTTGAGTTGCGATGGCGGCAGAGGAGAGGCAAATGAGGGCGCGAATGATCGCATCATCATTTCCGGATGAGGTATGGGAGGCGGAGGTGGCGGTGGAGCTTGATACGGGAACGCGTTGCTGAGGAATTTCAGGAAATCCGGATTGTTCATGGCTTCCAGTTGATTCAGATAGGGTAACCACATCATTTGGGTAAAGGCAGCACTGGTCGCTGCATCGATTTCCCCCGTGGACAGCTCGCTGGTCGCTGACGGAGGCTTCACAATCGGCGCTTTAGGTTTCTCTTTGACGATAGGTTTCGGTTTAGGTGCTGCTTTCGGTTCCACATTCTCCGGTACTAATGGCAAAGACTGACTTTGTTTGCGCACGATTAGTTGCAGCTGAGCCAAGGTGATAACTAGGATGTCAGGATCTTGAAGCAGATGCGGATATGCTAAAGCTTCCGGTAGGCGCAGTTCCGGCCGTTCGGCCAGCAATTTGGGGATTTCCTTTGCCGGTGCTGAGAGAATAGCACTTAGTTTATTTTTGGGAATCAACATTGGATCTGGCACGTTCAATTCCCTATTCGTTATCACTTGGGAAAGTTGGGAGATCGGATCTTCCTCATCTAATAAATCAATTAGCCTAGTGGTGGAACTAGAAGACGCGTCCGCTGACTTCTTTTCCTCGTCTTTTTCGTTCAGCAGTGTTTTCAAAGTGATGTCTTCCAATTTGATTTTCTTGGGAGGAGGTCGATCCTCTTCGGTTTCCTGCGAACAGGTAACTTTCGGACTATCAGTGTCACGTGCCTTGCCCAAATTCAAAGGCTCTTTGTGAACGGCATCCTCTGTTGATTGCTCGGAAGATTCCTTGATGGGTGGCGAGAGCAGGGACTCCAAATAAATATTATTGCTTTTCGTTGTTGGTCGTGGATTATTGAGTGGAAATAAGTCGGGCGATTGTGGAACTGCCGGAATTCCGCTTGGCTGAGGCGATTGGATCGTTTCGGAGTTCTGGGAATTGGGCCTTTTGTTAGAGATTGAAATAGGGGTGGTGGCCACTATTGGAGATGGAGATAAGCATTTGGGTATACTAAGATCGGTCGGTACTAAATCCTCCTCGAAGTGAGTTTGTTCCTGAATACTTAAATCGACGAGTTCTTTCCCTTTGAGACCTGTGTCCTCTGGGGGCGCCTCTAAATCAGTTATAAATTCCACTTCGGGCTGTAAACTTTCTTCCTGAGTCTGCTCCTCGACAGTTTTATGCACATCATCAGCCTCGTCGATTTTACTATCCATATTCAGATGATCCAGGTCTTCCTGCTTAATAATTTCCTCAATGTCGTTGGCGATTAAGGTATCCGGACTGCGAAGCGATTGTTCCAGTCTGTTAAGGATGTCATCCATGGCCAGGTTATTGTCGTCTTCGTCGTTGTAATCACAATCTTCCTCGTCGGGATCTTTGGAATTGTCATGTACTTCAACCACGTCATCCGCAACTGAATCCATCTTATTGCACGATTCTATTAGCCGCTCCAGGTCTTGGGAGTCCTCTTCGGCAACCGCTTGTTCCTCATTGACGCCCACTTCATCGTCTGCCGCATCGTCCTTACATTCCCATCTCTCAGCTTCGCATTGCTGATTGAATTCCAACTCGGCAACGGCCAGCAGATTATCCAAAGGCGAGATATCCTTTTGACCCTCTTCCTCTTCGCTGACAACAGTTCGATCCACCCAAGTGGCCTCATTGGGCGGTGCATCATCTTGCACCTTATGGATCTCATCTTCATCCACCTGCACGCCCAACGATTTCCGCTTGGTCTTGCTGGAACTGCTGCGTCTCTTCAGCCGCTTGGCATCCTTGCCGCCTCCGCCACCGCCGCCATTGTTGTTGTTGTTGTTATTATTGTTATTGTTGTTGTTGTTGAGATGGGGCGCGAGAGCGGTCTCGGTGCGTGGAATGGCCCTCCATCCCTGCGCCGTCTTCGTCAGCAGAATCCGATTCCGCTTGTCGTAATCCTCGCATTTGACTTCCACGATGCGCGTGTCTTTTTGCCGGACCCACACGAATATTGGATTGACGCGCGGCACTTTTTCCTCTACTTCACCACTCACCACTACCCTTTTCCTGTGATGATGATGATGATGATGATGGTGATGCTTGCCGACACCACAACACCTCTTTGCACCGATACTATCGTTATTATTGTTATTATTATGACTATTGCAACAATGATGGCGCCGTCTCTTGTCGGATAATGATTTATGGTAACGATGCGCCGAACTGCCTCGATGCAAGTCACCACCACTGCCACCACCACCGCCGCCGCCGCCACTTTTCCGGGACGGGGAAGCTTCTTCGTCTTCTTCCGCTTCCCTCTCCGCCGCCGGGTCACGTGACGGCCGCCACGTATCGATCGCGTCGTCCTCCGCTGCCGCTGCCGCCGCTCTCGTCGCCACCGTCGACGACTTCGCGCTCGACGCGGAAGCTTTACGGGTTCGCCGAGAGCGCTGTTCTCCCATAACCTCTTCTTCTGCGGGATCCTCTTCTTCTTCACGTCGCACCTCTACATACACACAAAATAAATTTACCATTAGGTACTGCACATACATATACTATACGCACACAGATCCACTTAAATTGTTTGTTTATTGTGCTAGAATGCATCATTGAAAATGAAAGCTAATTTCCTCACCGTATAAACTGTCCCTTTCTTCTTCTTCTTCTTCTTCTTCCTCCTCGTCGTCCTCTTCTTCTTCTTCTTCACCTGTGGGAAATCTTTGTTTAGAGCAAAATCACCGTGACCGCTGTTGGTTAATTTTTTGTCACTTACTAGTAGGAATAGTGCTGCCCTTGCGCCGCAAAACTGATATAGGGATCAGATCGGGCACCGGGGGCAGCAAGGCTCCGTTCATCTCTAGGCTTCAACACCTAGGCCATCATAGACGAGGTCGCCGCCTCCGTCATCGCACCCTAGATCTGCGATCAGAGCGAACATTTTCTTACGTGGTTACGTGTACTCCATCTTCACATCACTTCTGTTCTGACACCCCGCGGCGGCAATATTCTTAACAATTAAATAAATAAAAAAACAGCGTTTTGTTTCGGAATCCGAGAGCGCACAAAAGAATGTTTGTTTTCGTTCGTAGCGAATAGAGTTTTTATTATTTCAGCGTAGGTAAAGTCAATTACGACAACTGCTGCATGATTCAAGTCAACGTACTCGAGTAGCAAGTAGATCGTGTACTACTGCCACCTCCACAAACACCGCCGAAAATCGTGCGCCGCAACGAGCGCTGCCGAACAGCCGGGGGTGGTCAACTCTACCACCTCCCGCACGGTTGCCAACCAAACTGCGCCGTCGGTTTCCCTTGAATTTACACTGGCCTTGACCCGTGGTGCATAACAATTGCTGTTTAATTGACCATCAAGTGCACCAGCACATTCTTCGGCATCTATAGTGCTGGAGTGGAGACAGTATACAGAGGCACAAGAAACCTCCGATTAAGAAAGTAAAAAGAATAAAAGCAGATTCTGATTTTAGTTTAAACACACAGCTTGTGTTTCTTCTTCACGGTCCCTCTATTTTATTGTTTACATAGGCATTTTTTCCGCCTATATGAATCGCGTTGTTCCACCCTCGGAACGAGATTAGGGGATCCGTGTGGCACACTTGCGTCTCTCGTAATGCGTCAACAAAACAATCGAGGGGCCACCCCTGCGCATACCGATACACACACACGCGTTGCACACGTCGGCGGCCGCCGGGGATGCAACCCTACAAGGGGGCGAAATACACCCTCGTGTCTCTCCTCATCCTTAAATCCAAATAAATAAACCGCAAAGCAGGCGATAATTGACGTGTATTGATTGGATGGAGAACATCAGCGGCGTTTCGTGTTGTCGGCGTCAAAGATGAATGAACATCCCCCAAACATTCAATATAGGCGATAGCAAAAGAGATTGCCAGCAGATTGTGCGGTTTTCATTATTTCTGCCCACTATTTTCCCCCTGGGAATAGTAGGAATGGCATCCGGGACGATGCAGAAGCGCGCAGTAAAATAGTTGCGATGCGATGCGTTGTGTTACAGCTCAATTAATTGCCGCCGTTTCTCACCCTCGCTTTGTTAAAATTCGTCAGTTTCGAGGGATTAATTAGCAGCAATTCTATCCGTCAGACAGCGAAGCGTAATGCAAGTTGTGAACGCTCGTTAACGGTGTAACAACTCATTTATTAATGCTTGTTTTATCGTTTTGTTTTTACTTTTAGACGCAAATACTAAAAATAAATCATTTATCATTTGTTGTATTTATAAATTTAATTTGAAACAACCAAATGTATTGTTATTTGCATCAAACATTAATTTTAAATTAAAAGAAGTTTTTGGTTTTCTTACTAACGGCACCCCTTCCGGTTAAAATGTCACTCAAATAAAAAGTAACTTTTCCAAAGTTTGAAGCACAATTTTCGAGCTTTTTCAAAAATTCTTTTGATATTTGTGGCCTAATTAAAAGCAATATCGGCACAACTGACAAAATATCCCAGCAAATATTCCCGAAAACAGCGATTAAAAAAAAAAAAAAATTGAGAAGTTTTCTGCGCACATTTTGCGCACAGCTGGCCAACTTCCGCTTTCATTGGCCCGACTGTCAACTGGAGGCCGTCAAACAGACATTTTTCAAGGAGATGTCAGCAGCTCATCTCCATCGTTCTCAATGCCCGAAGTCTCAACATTTTTCATCAACGTGAACGACCCTAAAGTGGCCTGCACTCTTTCCACCAAGGAAGACAGGACTGGGAAACAATCCGCCGATGGCTTACAGGTAATACTTAATCTCCAAGTGGGCCGAAGAAGCCGCGCAAAAAGCTCTGCGGGTTCTTTTCTGCGATCCCCAATTAACTGCATTCCCTTTATGATAGCTAGGCATTTGCAAAAACCATTGAAGAAAATATCCCGGCGCTCTTAATTAATCATCCGTTTCTCATTACAGGTAATTTCCGGATGCAGGCTGGCCTACAATAATGTACGAATGCTGCCTTAATAATTATTCGCATACTACTGCTACTATTTTAATCACATCAGAAGTCTCCTCTTTTCATCCACTACCACCTATTACAATAGTAACTTCGTTAAATGATTGAACGTGCAAATCTGTTGCTCCTCCACCAACAAACCGACACTTTACAACAATGGCAGAAAATTGGTTCCACCATCTAGAGTCCAATGATAAGAAGAGCATTGAGGAAGCCAAAAGAGAGATCCATGATTTGTTCAATCAAGGTACTTGATTCTTTAATTAGTTGCATTGCTTTTTGATAGATAAATTTTTAAATTAATTGACTCTGATTTTTGTTGCTTGCAGTGAATGAACCATGGCTTGTTAATGGACTCTATGACAAATATATCTACACAAATATCCTCAACTATGTGGAAATACTGATAAATGTTAGAGAGCCGCATCATGAATATCTGTTTACCAAGTATTGTTTCCTTGTAAAACAAAAAACAAAAACTTTAAGTACTAAATTTTACAATTTGCAGACTAAGTGATTCAATGAGGAGCGGCAAAGCGGACGTAAAGTATCGGGCCTTGGTTCTTTTGGGGTATTTGGTGCAAAAGCAGCCCACTTGGCTGTACAAGATAACTGAGAAACAACTATTTAAGGATTTAATAAAATTGTTGAAGGTAAGAATTACTAAAATAACAAAAAAACAAATAGAAATTAAATAATGTTTTTCTAGAATGAGACTGATATTTTATTACTGTTGAATGCACTCTTGGTACTTATTATACTCTTGCCATGTATTCCAAGTTTGATGGCGCCGTACTTGCAAGACATCTTCGAAATCTTTAGGTAGAATCAGCTTCTGCTTATAGTATAAAAACTATACTAATCAAATTAAAATGATTTCTTACAGTCGTTTTGCCGCTCTGAATTGGAATTCCGGTAAAGTATTAGAAGAACAAGTAGTGCACGTGCAAGTGGCACTCTACGCCCTCTTTCAACGACTGTACGGCATGTATCCGTGTAACTTTCTTCTTTATATGCGCAACTGCTATAAACAAAGGGATGTATCTATATTTTCACATACCATTAAGGTAACTAAACTTGTTCGTTATTAATTCACCAGTGCAAAACTTTCAAATTTGTTGAATGATAACAGTTAAATTATGAAAATTGTGTTTTAGCCAATGTTGCAAACAGTGCAAATGCATCCGCTGCTAGTGACCAACACCAAAGACGTGGAAATTTCGACGGAACGATGGAAGAAGATGACGTCGCACGATGTGGTCGCCGAATGCGAGTCTTATTCCATTGGATTCAAAGACCGTTGCTTTGGTCAGGACACTTGCATCGCAAGCAATTCCTTTCGGTCCAGATCGAGTACTTTAAATTCCACAATCACAGGTACTTTTAATCAATTTATGCAGCTTTGTCCAGTTGAAAAAATTTAATTAATAATTTGCAATTTCAGAATCCCCATATCAGTTCAAAATAATGGGCCAGCCAATAGAAGACGGCCAAGGAGAAGTGTTCAGTCCGACACAACTAATGCTGCAGAATCCTTATCAGACCCCCATAAGCAACGAAATCCATTTTCAACAGAGTAGCGGTGTATTTGCCGCCAATACTGTATCCATCAAGTCGCAAGAAGGAACGTCACCACCTGAAACAGCTATCGAAGCCACTCCGGAGACGACTCCAATTAAGGTACTTGAAATTTTCCATTTTTTTTTTTGTTTGTTTTCACTTCATAATCATTTTTCATTCTCTGTTTATTTGTTGCTTTTGTATTTTGTTTACTGTTTGTTTCTTCCTGTGTCTGCATTGTTTGCGTTTTGCAGGACACTAGGCAGTCGTCTAGTGGACGCTTGCCATCATCATCATCTGGCGGCAGCGGGGCCGCCAGAGCTCTCAACAACTTTGGAATGATGCGCGCTATAAATCCCATCATTTCATCGTCCACGAGCAGCACTCCCAGTCATTCGCAACCATCTTCACCGTTACGTTGCATCACGCAGAACCCGCTCAATAGCGGCAAGTCGGAGTTTCCCTTCAGCTCGGACGCGCGCGTCTCCGCTTTCAATCAGCCTTCTTCGCAAGCCGGCCACGCGCAACAACACCCCAAAAGGGAGTCATTTGCCAATCAAAGACTCCAACGGCTTATACAAGACCGCTCGCAAGTAAGATTTTACCATCTGTGTAAATGTTCCTTTCCCTCAAGTTCTCTTATACTTTATTTTAGTTGTTGATTATTAAAATGTTGGTTTTCCTAGGCTCACGATGATGTGAAACAGATGGTGCCCACTAGTCCGTTGCGTATAATTCAACAACACGAAATCAGTATGCCTAATTTGAATCGCAACGATTCGCCGATTACTTTAGAAGATGAAGAGGTAGTTGAAATTGTCAACAATAAGCCGATGGGCACGAACCAAACACTGAGGCAATGCGACAGTGTTCTCTACGATGATGCCGCAGACGATTACGAAGACAATGTCGGCGGCGACGTGGAGGCGGAGTGCGAGCACGGGTCGCCTTGTACATCCGGCGGTCTTCACATGCCCAATTCCAAACAGATGGCCAACTTTAGGAACAATATCAAACGCCTCAGACATCACAGTCAGTGTGCTTCCGATTCGGATGCGGCCAAATTGGTCGCTGAAACACTTCTGCAGCCTGATTGTAACTATTTTTCTGATTTATTTTTTATATTTTTATTAATTATTTTATTCAGTAGCGACCAGCGCTAATAATCTAATTGTGCGTCGAACGAATTCGTGTCCGGAAATGAAAAAGGAACCTCCGCCGCCGGTGTCGAAAAGTAAAACGCTAGAAGAAAAGGAGGAGACGGAGAACAGCGATATTAACGGACATCAGGAGATCGGCGGCGAATGTAGATCGGTCGTCTGCAGTGACACTTCCACGCAGACTGAGAACTTTTGGCCGTGGCCTTATGAGCATTTGTTTCTGACCATTTTCCCCGCTGGAAATGATAACAATGATTGGCTTGTGAAGCCAAGCCCTGCGCCCAGTCCGGCGCCATTTGGAGCTTCGTCACAGGAGCGCTTTACTTATAATTCAAGTTATGACTATTTGGACAGGTAACTGTTTTTATTTTACTGTATTTTATAATTAATTGTTTTTGTCCTTAAGGTACATCGATTCTGCATGTCAAATGGAATCCAATGTCCAAAGCATCAAAAGTACCAGAGAGCATCTAATTTATCTACTCTTGCTTTTCGAGAGGTCACGCCGTGAAAGCCATGCCATAAGAAACAGATCTCTGGTGACTGATATGACCAAAAAGAAAGTGCTCGAAGAACACAATTCTGCATTGGTATTACTTTTTTCTTCTTTTTTTTTTTAATAAAAAAAATTTTTTTAATTGAATTGAATGTTTTAGACTGACCAAGTAAAACTGCAAGAGCGCAACATCGATGAGTTGAAAGAAAAGATTGAACTTATGCAGAAAGAAGAAAATAGCCGTTTGAAGGCTGCACTAGACACTGCTAATTACTGGGAATTAAAGGTAAAACATTTTTTTTTTTTGTAAATTTTTAATTATTTTTATAATTTGAATTTTTAGTGCAAAGAAATTGAAAATAGATGTTACGCACTCAGAGAGGAAAACGAAGATTTACACCGAGCGTTAGATGTGGAGCGTTCAAAGCTACAAGAAACAGACAATAAGCGTCAAGCGGCGGAAGCAGCTCTTTTGGACATCGAAGCGGAAATTAAGGTATGCGCATTTTTTAAATTTCTGTTTGCAAATAAAATTAGTTCACTTACTTCTATTAATTTTTTTTTCAGGTCGCTAAAGAACACGTAGAAGCTGGCGAGAAACTGCGCGACCAAGTGGAATATTTAAACTGCGAATTGATTTTAACCGGCGAGACAATTTTGAAGTACAAGGAGCGATTGCTAGACCTCAATCGGCCCAGGAAGTCTGATTACGAGCTCGGTCGTTTAACGGATGTTTACAACAATGAAGTAAAAGGTAACGCAATATTTTTCTCTTTTGAATTAAATGATACCAATGATATAATTAAATGAAAATCAAATTAGTTGATAAATAATGCAACTGAATGAAAAATGTTTTGTTTGCAGGACTTCAGCAGCAGCTAGAGCAAAAAACAATAGCTTTGGAGGCGCTGAAGAATAGACACGCAGAGTTCGAGCAGACGGCAGTGCAATACGAAGAGCAGACGAAATTTCAAAAGAAGTTGCTGCACGAAGTCAAGGAGGAGTGCCGCTGCAAGATAGACGCTATCGAAAGCAAGTACAAGGCTCAACTGAGCATCAACAGAGCGTTCGAGGGCCGCTTGGCGGACTTGCAGCAGCAGCTGGACGTGACGAGTAGCATGTTGGGCGGCAAGTGCGGCCTGCTGAATTCGCCGGACACTAGTAGTTGCCACGAAGTGAACGCAACATTGACTGACAAGACTGCTGGTTTGAGCGCGCACTCGTCGCCCTTGTCCGCCTCTTTGGCTTCGTCCGACGGCAGCATGGCTTTTGCCCACGCCACCGCAGACGTGAAGGAAGTTAGAAATTTACAGGTAAACTTACCGCTATCCATTTCTTAATATTTGTTGCCTTGTTGAATCTTGCTCTTCTTTTTTTCTTGTTTCAGACTTTTGTAGACCAAAGACAGAGCAGCGGCAGCAAATCCACAGCGGCGGTCGGCGGCGAGGGCGATCTCCAAGATTCTCAAACTCCATCGACCAGCAAAACTGACTGATTTTACACACATCTGCTAGAAATCATTTTGCAAACAGAGAGCAACCTTCTTCTGCTCATTGATGTTATTATTTACTGTATTAAAAATCAAATTATTACACATTGTTATAATAAAAGTGAATAATCACTAATTAGGACTTTTGTTTTTCTTTTAATGATTTATTTTTTCTTTATTTAATATTATAAGAAACAAAGGCAGTAAAGCTTACTTAGGGTGAGCATGAGCTTTACGCATTTGCGTGAGGATGTTGGAGAGTTCTTCACGCTTCCTCTTGGCGCGGATGTGTGTGCCCAAACGCCTTTTCAAGAACTTGAGCGCTCTCTTATCCTTGGAAACCTTCAGCAATTCCATAGCTCTCTTTTCATAAGGAGCATGACCGCAGACTTCGCGGATCAAGTCGTGCACAAATTTCGTGTGCTTGGTCTGCAGACCCTTGACGCGAGCGTGCGGCACCTTCAGCTTTTTATTAGCTACGGTCAGCTTGGTGGTTTTGTGGCCTTTGTTAAGACCCACTGCGATTTCGTATCGGGGGGCCATTCTACAAAGAGACATAACCTCAAATTAGAAATTTTCATTTTTGTGATATCTGAAAAGTTTTAATCAGCCTAATTTTTGAAATTTTATGTAAATGGAAGTGCAAACTTTATAAATAAATGAAATTTGTATTAAAAAGTTACTTACTTTAGTTGTACTAACTAAAAATCCTGCTGAACAAAATCCTCGTGTTTTTCTGTTCTGTCAAAAGAACGTAGCGGACGTTGGGAAAGATGGCCGCGATGTTTATGACAGACCGGAAGCGGCCATTTTGAACCCCTTCTTGTTTGAATGTTTGAAAGTACAAAGCAAACATCACTTTTTTTTTAAATAAATTACCGCTAAGTGTGTATTAAAAACACGAAACCAACTATAAATCAATGAGATACCTATCTATACATGACAAATAGTATGAAAGGCACTAATTATAGCGATATTAGTGAAGTAATACCAAAACTATTTTACTTTAATTCGATGGGATAATTAAGGCAAATATTTGTTGTTTCCGACCTCATGAATGCTTAACTTTAATTACCAAAAGTACTCAGTCACCGAACAAAAAGTTTTTCCAGGATTCAATTTGTGTTTAGTGACTGAAAAACAATGGCTTTTCGAAGGTATTTGAAGATTTTAGGAAAAGTAACAGGCTCGATGCCTATCAGTTCTAAAAATCGAACAGTTAATTGGATTTATGGTGCAATTATTTCGCTCTTAAATATCATTGTTGTAATTTCTCTAATTTATTTTTTCTCATTTGAATTTAATAATTTTGCGTATCTGGCACCTCATTTTATATTGATACTAATGTATCTGACAATGGCGTACAAAATTCTGATCGACTTTGAGACTCACAGAGAATTTTTGAGCACTTTGCGTTATTTGCAGAGTGTAATTCCAAAAAACTCTTCGGCGATATTTCTGGAGAGCTTAACTGTTCTAGCAATTGTTCTGTTTTTAATCTTGGAATCCTTCGTATCATTTAACGATAGCCATCATGGAATTTGGACTATTTTACAGGATTACAATTTTATGGGTGTCTATTACAATGTGTTGTTAAGCACAATGGTTCTTCAGATAGTGAAGGATGGCTTCGATCATTTGAACAATGTTTTGAAAACGAAGGAATTTCATAACGAAAAACTTTGCCATTTTGTGGAATTACATGAAAATTTAAATCGACTGGTCGAATTGTTTAATCAACTGTTCGGTTTGTGGACTTTCTTCTACATCATGTGGTTGCTGGCTCTCATTTTGGTAGCTCTAAGTGAAGTTTTCTTAAACCAACTGCAATTAAAATTTTTTCTCGTCTATTTAAGCATGCCTATTGTATTTTATCAATTAACAATGAAAATAATTCGCATCGCAATAGTAATTATAGTAAATTTTAGGTTTTGGTCATAGTTAATGCTGTGCAATGTGAGCTCCTAGCAAATTCCGCAAAGGAAACAAACGTTCTAATTGACTCGCAATTTAAAAAGTACATTATTAATGCCCCTATTAAGGACAACACTTTACAGTATTGGCAAAGAGTTTCTTCGAGAATTCCGCGAATTTCAGCCGGCGGTTTTTTCTTAGTGAATAATCAAATGCTTTTTACTTGTTTTAATTTAATTGTCACTTATGTTATTGCTATTTTGCAGTTTAATGCAAAAGATTAATTGTTTTATTAATAAATTCTTAAAACACACGTTTATTGCTTTTATTAAAGAAAGTAGAAACTGATTTCAGACAAACACCAAAGGATTTTTGCCAAGTTAAGTGGCCTTTCAAATGAATACTAATTAAAAATTTCCTCTAAATTTTTTTATTTTTACTTTTTGGCATTAAAAGTAACTTACCAGTATAACATTAAAGTTTTATAATCATTTAAAGACTTTTTAAGACTTTACCTGAACAGTAAAATTTATAAAATCAGCTGTAAACGCAATTAATAATAATTTTAGTTTGGTCAGGAAAAAACTGAACGTGTTTTTCCTTTCCAAAAATGTAATAAAACTATGTTTTATATCTTTAAGAAAGTTAAAATAATTTCTAATTTTATTATTTAATTTAAATGAGGAATAGTTGCTTTATTGGAAGCAGAAAGAAATGTTTAAAAAAGTTCATTTTTATGGGTAGTTTTGGCCTTCTAAAGTTGGCCAATTTTTACAACTTTTTTAATATTTTTCAACTTTGACCACCCGTATCTTCTAAACTACTAAGGGTCTTATTGCAAAAAGTTATAATAAAATGTAGATAATTAAATATTCTATAAGATTACGATTTTTATTCAAATATTATTACATCAGTTAGGGTGGTTTTTTATTAACCTTGTTTTGTTTCAATTATAATTTTATAATTAATTAATAAAAATTAATTATAGGGTTGATTTTTATTAGTTATATTTCAATTTCAATTTCAATATCTTGAAATTGTTAAACAATAGTAAAAACCAATATAATTTTGCGGGGCACATTCAGATTAAAAGATTTACGTGAAAATACTAAAGGAAAATTGATATTAAACTGTTGACAATAAAAACAAAAACTTTAAAAATGGTAAATTCAGGCAATTAGCAAAGGTCAAAAACGTGCTGCAAATGTAGCAGCCAAACATTTTGTTTCCAAACCATTAAGTTTTTTACATAAAAAACACCTTTTTAAAATAAATTATCGTTAAGTATTTAAAAAATCCATTGAACCAACCATAATATATGATAGTAATCAATAAGTAATTGACTAACATAGTTTAAAACCAATAATTACACTTTTGCTACTGATGTAATACCTTCTATTTAACTTTACCCAGTATTTAAACAACTTATGTTAAATTGTTTGACCGTTTTAATAATTAATTTTATAATAGTTTTAAAATGTAAGTCCTCACCCACTAAGGGAAAGTTTTTTTTTTCATTCATCAATTCAATCATAGATTGAAAAGAAAAACAATGGCTCTACGAAAGTATCTGTGCATTTTAGCAAAAGTAATGGGTTCGATACCCATCAGCACTAAAAACCGAACCATTAATTGGATCTATGGAACATTTATTTCGCTTTTTAATATCAGCGTTACATCATATATTATAATTTTTCAAATGTTCTTCTACAAAGGCGGTACTGTACTTCTGGCGCCTAATTTGGTTGTAATAGTAATGTATTTCACAATGGCGTACAAAATTCTGATCCACTTTGAGACTTACAAAGAACTTTTGCATACTTTAAATTATTTGCAGAGTGTAATTCCGAAATACTCTTCAGGTAAATTTCTGGAAGCCTTTATTGTACTTGCAGTTGTTTCGTTTTTAAGCTTTGAAGCTTTCGTATCAATTAGTGGTGGAAATTATGGGATTTGGAGTGCATTAGGCGAATACAGTTTTTTGAATGTATCTCACATTGTATTGCTGCGTATAATGATTTTGCAGATAGTCAAGAATGGTTACGACCATTTGAATAATGTTTTGACAACAAGCGATTTTCATTACGGAAAAATCAGTCATTTTGTTGCTTTGCATGAAAATTTAAATCGAGTGGTCGAAATGTTTAATCACCTGTTCGGCCTGTGGATGTTCTTAAAGATTATGAGGTGGATGACAGTGATTTTGATAGCCATTTGCGCCTGTATCAGAAACCAAATTGAAATACAATTTTTTTTCGCCCATATAAGCGTGCCCACTGTAATTTAAACTTAAACAATGAAAATAATTCGCTTCGCAAGAGTAATTACATTAAATTTTAGATTATGGTTGTTGTAAGTGCTGTCCAATGTGAACTGCTTGGAAATTCAGCAGAGGAAACTAGCGTTCTAATTGACATGCAATTAAAAAAGTACGATAATGTCCCGATAAAGGACAATATTTTGCCATATTGGAAAAGAATTTCTTTGAGAATTCCGCATATAACAGCCGGCGGATTCTTCTTAGTGAATAATGAAATGCTTTTTACTTGTTTCAATTTAATTGTTACTTATGTTATTGCTATTTTACAGTTTAATATAACAGATTAATTTTTATATTATAATAAAAAATGTTAAAAATTCTAAATAAAGATTAATAAATAAAAATTACTATTCATCTTACATCACTTTTTTTATTTTCAGTGATTATAAAATTGTGTTACAATTTATTTCAATTTTTAAAACGTTTAAAGGTCTTTAAAATTTTGCATATTCCAGTAAAATTAATCAAATTGCTGAATAACAATTCAACAATAATTTCGTAATTCAATTTAACTTGATTTTTTTAACAATAGTAAAAAGCAATATTATTTTGCTAGGCACATCAAAATTTTAGTGAAAATTCTAAAGGAAAATTGATATAAAACCGTTGATAATAATAAAAAAGCCGTTAAAATTGGGAAACTTTCAAAATTGAAAATTTTAAATTCTAACAATTTGCAAACGCCAAAAATCTGCTTCAACTGTAACCAGCAAACATTTTGTTTTCGCACCTTTGATTTTTTTTTACATAAAAATTAAGACTTTTCTTTAAAAATAAATTGCTGCCAAGTACTTAGAAAATCAACTAAACCAACAATAATTATATGATACCTAATCAATCATTATTTGACCAATATAGTTTAAAATACCAACCAATAAGTACACTTTTGTTAGTGAAGTAATATCCACTATTTAACTTAATACACTACTTTAACAATTGTTTTGTTTGACCTTCTTTAATAATTAATATTAGTTTTAAAATGTAGTAACCTACAGAATTGTTTTTTATATACGTCAATGCAATAATAGATTTAAAAGAAAAACAATGGCTTTTCGAAAATATTTGAAAATTTTGGCAATAGCAATGGGTTCGGTACCGATCAATACCAAAAATCGAACAATTAGTTTCATATTTGGGGCCATTGTCTCATTAGTAAATATAATTATTACAATTTGTGTACTGTATTTTTACAGATATTACAAGGACCACATTATATTCCTGATACCTAATTTTATGTTGCTATTAATGAATTTTGCAATGATGTGCAAACTTCTGATCGACTTTGAAGCCTACAACGAATTTTTGCACACTTTAAAATATTTGCAGAGTGTCATTCCGAATTATTCTTCGGCGATATATTTTGAGGTCATTATTCTTCTTGCTATCGTTGCATTTTTCATTGTGGGAACGATTGCGGGGGCGAATCATGGAGTGTGGTTTCTTTTTGATGATCATTATTTGCTGAATATTTACAGCAATGTCTTGTTGCGCACGATGATTCTTCAGATTGTGAAGAATGGTTACGATCTTTTGAACAAAGTTTTGAAAACGATGGAATTCCATTACGATAGAATTACTCATTATGTGACTTTACATGAAAATTTAAATCGACTGGTTCGCTTGTTTAATCATCTTTTCGGCTTGTGGACTTTCTTCCAAGTTCTGTGGCTAATCACAATTATTCTGGTGGGCATAAGTGCTGTTTTTAAGAACCTTTTAAAAGTGGAAGTTTTCTTTGTTTACTTAAGCATCCCCATTGTAATCTTTTTTAACTGAAAAAAACTGTTGCGAAAATGTAATTAGTATAAATTTTAGGCTTTGCTCATTGTAAATGCTGTTCAATGTGAGAAAATTGGAATTTCAGCTGCAGAAACTAACGTTTTAATTGACCTGCAATATAAAAAGTATCTGAATGATCTTGTGAGGAACAATATTTTCGAGTATTGGCAAAGAGTTTCTTCGAGAATTCCGCGAATTTCAGCTGGCGGTTTCTTCTTAGTGAATAACCAATTGCTTTTTACTTGTTTTAATTTAATTGTTACTTATGTTATTGCTATTTTGCAGGTTCGTATAATATAAAAGATTTTTAATATTTTTATTAATTAATAAAATCCGCAAATAGTTTTTCTTGCATTTTTAATCAAGTTTTAATCAAATGTATGTTATTTAAAAAGTTTTAGTTATTAGCCGAAAACTGAAGCTGATAACTAAATAATTGTACTTTTTTGTGAAACTCCAAAGGATTTTGTGCTAAATAAAATATCCCTTCATACTTTATACAATTAAGTAATAAACTTTATACATCATAAATTAAAAAAAAAAACTTTTTAAAGCCTTTAAGTCTTTGCTTGATTTATACTTTATTCGTTCTTGAAACATTTTTTTATTGCTTTCATTAAAGAAAGCAGAAACTAACAAATAATGAAATTATAACAATTTAAATAGAATGTTTTAAAAAGTCAAATTTTTTGAAAATATAAGCAATTATTTATTTATTTATTTATTTACGGCTAACGACTAGAGGTCTTCCTGCCTTGTAATAAATACTTTTGCAAATTTTTACAATTTCAGGTACTTGAAATATATTACATTATATAGCTTTAAAATCATTATAAGGAGACCCTTAATTAATTAAGCATATAAATTAAATAATGAACTCAATAAAATCGGTCTGGAGCAATTTATTGACATTTCTTAATTCTAATAAATAACATTTTTAAGCAATAGTTCTTTTTCTCATAATTTAAATTAAATTTGATCGAATCATAATTTAAATTAAATTTGATCGAAATTTAACTCAAAATTTTGAAATAAATTGCTTCGCTCGTGCTCCCAAACAACTCGCTCATAACACCCTTCATAACAATACTAGTAAGATGAGTAACGTAGTCTACTATTATATTTGGAAACGAATTTTTTTTATTTGGTTAAAAAAATACAAATTTGTTATAATTTTTAATATTTATTTTCAAAAAATAATATAAAAATCAATTTTAATTAATTATTACAGGAAAATAATTAATTAAAATAAGAAAAAATTAATAGAAATGCATTTAAAATAAAAATCTTTAAAAAAGTACAATTTTAATAAATAATTTTAAGATTTTAAACACAAAAATGGATTCCTCGTAGAATTTTACTATAAATAGCTTTTTTCCGCGTGAAAATCGGTCAATTTTAAGGGATTTGCCTAATTTTTCAATATTTCTACATACAGTGCGTCCACAGTACAGAAGTGCAAAGTTTGACAGCCCCTAGCTGCCCAAAAGGGCACTAACAATAGTAACAACGACCATATTTAAGTTAGGATAGGCGGCCATGAGCGATTGGCGAAGGTTCGGTTAAGATCGGTGCAGCCGTTAAATTGGTTCAGTTTAAATTAATCTCTAGTAGCGCACGGTATATTTAAACGTTTTCGTGTAATCGCTAATTGCTACAAAACGACCTGTCATCACCATGTCAAGCTCTATTGTAATTGCTAATTG
>JASKGO010007534.1:0-15403 GCA_030556065.1 Holobus sp. GC000080 | reverse complement strand
TTTCGATCCGATCCTTGACACCCTTATCTTGAACCACAAACTGATGCTTCGTTGCCAATTTATTGGCTTGATCATTGTATCCCCCTAGGAAATTTCGCAGCGTACCGTAGACCATGCTTTTTACCATTGGGTGGTCTTTATTGATGGTCCCATCCGGATTTACAGGTATAGCAGTGGTTGTTTGTTCTTTTAGCTTTTCTTTTTTGATTTCCTCTTTTTCTATTTTCTTGTCCTCTTTGGGTTTTACCGTTGGCTTTACTTTTACTATTCCATTGATTTTGGTAATTTCATTATTTTCATTTTTCTTGGGTAAAATGGGTGAAACAGATTGAGTTTTGCAAAGATCGTAATCTTTCTGCGGGTGTTTTTCTTTTAACTCCTTCAAAAGCGAGTCCTGCAGCGAAAATTGCTGAGGTTTTATTGCTTTTTCAGTTTTGTTAACAATTTTCACAGATTGTGAATCCTCAGGAATTGTTTTTGTAAATTTTGTCATTACTGATGATAAAGTAGACAAAGTAGGAAGAGGTGGTGGTGGTGGAGGTACCATTTTCGCATCTGGTTTTTGTACTTCTACTTCTTTTGCTGGTATTTGAATCATTTCTGGTTTTTCCTGTAAGATTTCAGCAGTTTTAGCCGTTTTAGCAATCATTAAATTAGTCATTTTCAGTGGTTTTGCTGCTAAATTTGGAATAGCTGGAGGCGGTGGAACTATTTTAGTTTCCACAGCAGGAGTTTTCAAAGTAAAACCATTGAAACCATTAATTTCCGCTTTTGCTTCATTTTGCGAAGTTTTAGTTGCATTTAAGAAGTTAATTTTCACAGGTTTTCTTATAAAATCACAACTGTTAGAAGTGGAAGCTTCGCTTTTTGTTTCTGCAGATGGTATGGACTGCTTTTTCGGCATAATGGATTTAATAATTTGAATTTCCGGTGAGTATTGTTTGGTAAACTTATTAATGGTAATTTTGTTTGTTTTATTTCCATTTTCCATTGATTTTGCAACCATTTTGGGACCATTTTTAGGACCATTTTCAATTTCAAAAGCAAATTTTTTCTTTACCATTTCCTTGTTGTCAGTTTGATCAAGATCAAGATGTCCATTTGCAGGTAAAACTCCGTTAAAACTGTTGCATTGTTTAATTGGTTTCACATTGGAATTAACCTTCACTTCATCATCCTGCCGATGGACATTCTTCAAGGAAACTTTGACCGGTTTAAACTGCTTGTTTCCATAGCTCTGCAACGACTCTTGGAAACTTTTAAATTTCCCTTCGTCACTCGAATAACTGTTGATGAACTTTTGCAAATCTCTGTACGATGGCTTCTTAGCCGAATTATCTTCTGCTGCAGCATTCTCATCAACTTTAGTCACTATGTCTCGCATTGTGTTGCTGCCACTAGTTGCCACTTGAAAAACTTTTGGTAAACTGATCGAGGTGCACGTTAGTCATCGAATTATGAGTACTCGAGACAAGAAGAACACTTCCACCGCGATGCTATTGGAAGTGGAAACACCAGGAGGACCGATCAGGCGGTTTTACTTTCGTTTTCGTTGCTTTCGGTGCTTTCGTCGCACTAATGTAACACTCATCGCCCCCGATGCGATAATGACGATAAATAATAAGTTTTATAAAGTGGCGTCTCGATGTAAGAGGTAAGAGGTAATTGCGCAAAGGATTTCCAGCACTATAAATATATTAGTCATAGACAATAAAAGTTTTTTTTTTTCTGTGGAAATTTTTCCGTTTCCAAGAACGAAGCGTGGTGGGCACCACAAGGCACAGTATTGAGCATACTGTGAATGAATTGGAGGAACGTAAATGAACCGCAACGGCTTTACCTAAGAAGCCTAAGAAGCTCTGAGCGGTCGCTTAAGTCGCTTAAGAGATGATAGGCATTGGGCGTGTTAAAAGTTAAAACATCGAAAGTATTCGATGAGTAATCGCATTGGAATTCGTACCATACTCTCTTACAACGTTTTCAGTATTCAGTATTCAGTATTCAGTATTCAGTATTTTCTTCTGAGAGCTCAGATATTATTTTTAATTTCAAATTTGTAACGGTTTCTATATATATTTATTCGTACTGCATTAATGTTAATTGCAACTTTTTCTATTGGATTTAAAATTTAAATTTAATTAATCTTTGGTAAATTACCCATAGATTAATTAAATTTAAAAAAGAAATCTTAATAACTAGCTTTTCTTTCTGTTTTTGTTAAAAAGTTATAAAGTTTGTAGATAATAATTAAAGATGTGAAAAATAATAAAAAATAAATAAAAAATGAGGTTCTAATTTGAAATACAAAAATAATAAAAGATTAAAATCTTATTTTAAAATATTCTTTTTGCTGCTTTAATTTTGGTTTCTTTTTTTATCGACAGTTCTTAAAATCACTAAAACAACTAAAGCAAGTGAAATAAAATTAAGTTAAATATTAATTATTTTAATTTAATTTATCATTAAAGTTAATTTTTTAAACAATGCACTGAAAATTTTCTTTTTTATTCTGCAGATATCTGTGTAAAATTTAAATGTTTTTTTTTCTGTGCATAAAATAAGAAGAAAGTATTTTAATATTTTAATTTTAATGTTATTCAGAGAAAATAAATGCATTGAATCTGCCAAACACAATGAGTAATTTAAAATTAAGTAAAAGTTTCCTTTAAACTTTTGGGAAAAAAGTTTTTTGTGAAATTATTCTATATGAATGGAGAATTAATAATTAATATAATTAGTTTGAATACAAATTAATATCTACAATAAATTAATTGATCGAAGAAATTATTTAGAATTTAGAATAATATGTAGGATGATTCCTTAGGGACCAATAATCGTTATCGGGTCTTTGATAGTTAAAATTTAACAAAAAAAAAACGTTTAAAGAGTTTAACTGACTTGACAAGAAAATTGAGTTTTTTTTTTTAAAGACGCGATATACAGGGTGATAAAGTTTCTGTTTTAATTTTATGATTTCCTTTTTGAAAATATATTTTGTTGGCTTTTTTATTATAATTCTTTAAAAATGTAGAATAATCAAGGTAAAAAAGTTTAGTTATTAAAAATCTTTAAATTCTATTAATTTAATAATTTTTTATGTTCTAAAAATTTTATAAAATTTGGTTTATAAATTTATAAATTTCGAAATATTAGTTTTTATTTTCGATCTATTAATTTTCATTTAAAAAGCGACAAAATCAAATTAAAAAATAAATAAATAATTGTTATTATTACCTATAAAACTAAAGTTTAAATTAAAATATCAATTATTTCTTTACAATAAAAATTTCTGCAGTTTTTTTCTTCAAATTAATTAATTGCAAGTTTAAAGAAAATTATTTGTTTCGCCATAGTTGGGCTACATAATAAAAAAAAATTACATAATTAAAATTTATTAGTTGGATTCACTAAATTAGGAAAATTCGTTAAAAATTGTGGTTATTTCAGCTATAAAGTGAAGCTAACAAATCAACTGTTTTAACAATTATATAATTTAAATTTCTTTAATCATTGCATAAGTTTAGAAATTTTTAAATTTTAACACTGCATTGAGCATTTAATCCAATTTTTAAATCAATCGATGCAGAATGTTTGAAATATATTTTTTCATGTTAATTTTTCTTCTTTCCTTCAGAAAAAAAAAACAAACAAAAAGAAAAGCATTTTATTGTATCAATTTCAGAAAAGTTAAGAAAAAAAAAAGTTCAGAAAAAAGAATAAGAAAGAAATTGAAAAAAAAATTAAAAATGAAAAATAATTAAATTCCAATTCTGAAAACCATCAACTTTTTTACTTCTTCTTAGATTTGTTAATTTGTTAATTTTCCATGACGTTGTGACTATTAAGATTTTGATTTTATATTTTCTTGAAGTCTCATAAATTCAAAAATAGGAAAAACTGTTTTCTGTTTTGCTTTAATTATTTTAATAATTATTAATTAATTATTATTTATTCTTTCTCAAGTAATTTCATAAGTCATTCAAATTTCAATTCATAATTAACTAAAAATTGATGTAAAAAATTACCAAAATTAAAAAAGAAAAAAAAACAAAAATCATTATTCAAATCTAGCATAATCACTGAACTTAAAAACAATGCCTTAAATTATTAGTTTTTCCTTTTCCTTTTTGAAATTTTATTGATAAGAAAAAATAAGAAAAAAGTAATAAAAGAAAAGTATGAACAGAAAGAAATGAATTGCATAAAACTGAAAAAGTTTTCTTTCTCAAAAATTTCAAAAGCAATTTGCCTAATCTGCATAATCATCATTTAATATAAATAAATAGAGAAATAAAAACCTAAGAATAATCAAAAATAAGTCAAATAAAGAAATCTCAAAGAAGAGAAAAAGAAAAATGTGGAGTACGAGTATTGTAGGAAACCGGTAAGAAATTGGACACACTTTACAGTTCTATAATTAACCGCAAAGACTGAGTATATTTGGCAAGCAAACAGATTCGACTTTTATAGACCGAGTCTCTCTTACATATTATCATCTTAAATCTTTTATATATATATATATATATGTATTACATATATAAGCACCATATACAAGTCCGACAAATTATAGGGCATGACCGTTTGACCATCATTATTTCCAAAAATATAAAAAAAAAACAAAATTCAAAACAACAACAAACTATATCCTTAAAACACTCAGTTATTAGCAAAAAGCACACTTTGAGCAAGCGGTACCTCCAACTACTTCCGTCCGACATCTTGCTTTTCGAATTTGTAAATATATGTAGGTACTTCTTCCCGCGCTACTTTTCTTTGCTTTTTCTTTTTTTGCTGATAACGATGTCCTTCACTGTGTCACTATTTACTCTATGCAATGTGCAATAAAAAAAATTATCAAAAAATTCAAACAAAAAAAGAAATAAAATTTCGGGGGGAATTATTAAAATATTAAAAATAATTTAAAAAAAGTCCGACGCGATTTTTTGTTAAAAGCTGCGGACGTCGCGACGTCTCATCCGTAACTATCCATCGGGACGATGTGCGTGCAACAATTGGCAACACTTGGACCCGCTCCAAATCCTTCATACATATCTATCCACTGATTTCTTATTATAGATATCTTCGTAATTTGTGTGTGCGTACGTAATGAAATGAAATGAAATGAAAAAAAAACCTTCTAGATCTTTATCTCTTTCATGCGGTTTTTACGCGCTTTTAGTTCATTCAGATTCACTTTTTTTTGTATTTTCAGTTCATTGTTCTTTTTGACTAATAGAAAAGTATTTTGTAAATTAATAGAAAAATTAAAAATTGTCAATAAAAAGTGTTTATAAAAAAAAATCAGTGCTTATTTTTTGCTTATTTTATTTGAATTTATATCTTTCAAAGTCAAAATGCTTAATTCGGAAGATATTGAAAAAATGACCACCCTGTATATTTACCATATAAGCACTATTTAAAGAAAATTAATTAAAATTTAGTATTTCATATTATAAATAATCTAAAAAAAAAAAAAAAATTAAATATAATAAATGCCATTTTTAGGATATGGAGCAAAATATTTTTCAATCGGCCGTTATTGTAAAACATTTCTTATTTCTTGTGCTTTGTGCCAAATTGTCTGTGCTATAAACTAAATCCATAACGAAAAAACACTGAAGTGAACTTGAAAATTGCTCTTTTTTGCTATTCCCTTCTTTCTCTTTTATTCCGTTCCTACGTTCCTCTTTCTTTGCTATGATGGCGCAAAAATCTATTTTGGCGCTTAGCTTTCCAATTTATTACAGTTTATTTTATTCGCGAATTTATTTCGAGGTTCGCACTTGCGGATTTTTTTTTTTTTTCGTCAAATTATAAATGACGAGTGGTGTGAACGGACCAAGACGAACTTGAACAGATGGTCACTAATAGCCTTAAGGTCGCCGATCATACATTAAACCAGGAAAAACAGTAAATCTCCCTTTTTTTCATTTTTTTTTTTTATAGATTATATCAATGCTAATCTGCTCTTAAAGTATAAAATTAATTTTAATTAAAAAATAATAATTTTTTTACTAAAAAAAAATAAAATATGTTAAACAAATTTTGAATTAAAACAATTTTTTGAATGCATATAAACAAATTTTATTGGGGGTGGTAATGGCTGACGCAAACATCGACAACGTAACGTTAGCGACACGCGCGACCCGACTATTGACAGAACGTTTCGAGTCCGACTGCGGGCTAGTCTAACGTTAGCGCGTAACGTACTTTCTTGGTTTGACTCGCACTGTGCGATGGCGAACTAATTTGTTTATAAAATCTAAATCTAAATCACCAATCCTAATGTTTTATCCACCAAATTATTGCTAAATAATTGCCTTTATTTATCTTATCTCTTTATCCCTCTTCGAAGGACCTTCATCGATTGCAATCGATGGAAATCTTTATCGAATTTTTTTCGTTTAAGGATCTGATTTAAATAAAAGTTATAAAAGTTAGTCCCTCGGTTTCCTATTTCGCTTCTCTAGCAAATGTTAAAATGTTTGAAAATTCCCATCTCTTATCATTCGGAAGTTAATGGTTTTTATCCCCTTTCCCTTCTTCTAAGGGTGCGATAGTAATGAAAGTTAATTTTTCCGATATCTTTTTAGGATTTGCATACATTGCCGTACAAAGGCTTTCATTTTTTGCGCTTAAAACACTTTTACCAAGGGTTCTATTTGTTTCTTTTGCAATTCGTCTGAAGACTACATCTCATACAATTCAAATTTTATTATTATTTGGCAAATTACTTCACTTCTCCTAACAATTGCAATTTCTTTGAATCCTCAAGCTTATTATGAATTTATAATGTTTGATCGATTAAAAATTCTAATTTCTATTCGCAATTTATAATAAATTGAAGTGATAAATTATTAAACTATTTTTGAATGAAAGTTAAATGTTTCACTAATGAAGCTTTAGTTATTTTTATGATTTTAATTAGAAATAATAGAAATGATCATTAAGAAATTAACGGTAAAAATATTTTCCATAATATTTTTTTAATAGTTTAGATACATTGTTTATAAAAAATTATTAACTTTTTATTACTTTTTTCTTTTCTTTAATTATTTTATTATATGTAACCAGAATAGCACTCTTTGAATTTAGTTGCCTTGAAGTACTCAAAATTCACCGTTTTTCTCGATTTTTTAGATTATAAATCTTTTTATTTTATTTACAACAATTTGTTATGGACTATTTAATAAAAATAATAATGAATTTAACATTTTTTGCTTTAGGTTAATTACTCCAAAAGAAATTAATTATTTTCTGACTAAAATATCAATAAAAAATTAAATTATTACTAAAGCTTCATTAGTTCAATTGAAATTAATTATTTTCTGGATCGGTCATCATTGGTAGCTTTGCAAACAACGGGTTCGCTTAGTAATTTGTTTATATAATCGAAACTAAATTACCAATCCTAATGTTTTATACACCAAACTACTGTTAATTAGATTGCCATTAAGTATCTTAAATAAATATTAAATTAAAACTATTTTCTGATTATATACAGGATAATTTTTTGGGGGTAGTAATGGTTGATGCAAACATCGACAGCGCAACGTTAGCGGCATGCGCTACCGGACTACAAGCAGAGCGCCTAGAGTCCGACTGCGGGCGAGTCTAACGTTAGCGCGTAACGTACTTTCTAGGTTTGACTAGCAGCGTGCAAATGTGAACTTATTGCTAATAAAATCTAAAGTACTTGACCGATCTATAATGGTTTATCCACTAAATTATTGCCAATTAGTTGCCATTAGTAATAAATAATTAATTGATTGATATTTTTATAAACTATCATTGATTATTGATTTTTTTATTAAAAAAATTAAATAAATTAATTAAGCCAAAAATTTACAAATAATAACACGAACAACAATAAAATATATAATATTTATTTAAACAAACAACATTATTAAATAAAGAATAACATATTTAAAATAATAAGTAATGAGAAATGACTAGCACAGCATTTGTAATTTAATTTTAATACTCGTAACACAACCTAATCTAACCTTCAGCATAAAAAAAGAAAAACACGTATCATAATTCGGTAGTGATTTCATCCTGGGGCCTGAATCCCAAGAATTCATCGTCCTCCTGCAGAAAGTACGAATGATGATGCAAGTTTTCCTTGCTACTGCGACTTCTCCATGCACCCGGATCAAACTGCGAATAATCGAAGGCCACCCACGGAGTATTACTGCTGCCATCTCTATCCGCATAGCGTAAAATCTGCGGCTCAATCGTCGGCTTGAAAGTAGACAGCACCGTTTGATTGGTCGGTGACACAGCAGGCGTTACCGAAGGGGGCGTATCCCCTTGCAGGAAATTTATCAGTTGCCCAGTGGTGGGCTGCTCTTCGTCACTAGTTGTACTCATCCTTCTGCATCGGCGCAACGTTTTCTCCGCCCACGCAAATAAATGCTCCCAATCGTCGGGCGGAATAGCCGTGCGCTCGTCCAATGGCCGATTCAGTAGCAGCAGTATTTTAGCCAAGTCGCGCACAATAGGCCGGTAAACAGCCAGAACGGTAGCGCCATCTCTGTGCCAACTCTCGCGCAATTGTTTACGCGTGTCATTGAGTATGTCCAAAAAGGAAAAGGCGTACGGGCGCAACGTGTCCAATTGCTTGAGGAATTCTTTGCGTTGTTCCGGCGTGGGTTCGGCATCGGTGTCGCTACTCAATTCGCTTGCCATATTGGCCAGTAGGCGGCGCTTGTAGTTCAGATACAGTAGCGCGGAGGCTATTACGACGATGCAAAAACAGATGCCGGTGGTGATGCCCGTTACGACGGTCAGGGTGTCGTTGGACACGCCCAAAAAGGTGTCTCTGCGTACGCAAATGCGGCCCATGTATTCGGACAAGTGGCTCCATCTGGCGCGGTAGCCCAGCGGACAAGTTGTGACGCATTTGCGACTCGGGTAAACTATGTAGTGGGCGCATTTTACGCAACCAGCTTTGCCGCATTTCAAACAGTCGCCTTCGCAATCTGCAACAAATAAATGACATGCAATTAAAAATAATAATAAAATTTTTAAAGGTTATGTTTGAAAATATACAGGATAATTCAATTACAAGGAAATATAAATTAAATAATTTTCCTGCGACAAATTATTGAATTTCCAATTTCTCCTGCAATAATTAATTTATGAAACTAATTAATTGGATGCGCTCTACTAAGAAATAGATTATTGTCACTTGGAAAAGTGATTTACATCCTGTTTTTCACTTCGCGGAATTAGAAACGTTTACAACGGCAATTAATTTCTTGCATGCACTACTTACACCGGCAATTAATTATAATTTGCATTGTTCGTCGATTAAAGCAACAAATTTACATTGTTCGTGCACATAAACCAAATAGTTGAATTATATAAAAATGAAACAAATTGAGAAAATTTTACTTTTTTACATTTTATTAATGCTGTACTTTGTTGACAATGTTTAGAGAAAGTTTTTTTTAATTTCTTGGATTGTGGCGAAGCAATCAGAGCATTAATTACTATTTTAATATCTTCTAAATCGCACAATTTGCAATATATCTCTGAATGGAAGATGTTTTTTGTTTGATTATTGACGGTAGTGGTAATAAAATAAGAAAACTGAGTGACCTTGATATGCAATAAATGTTTCTGTAGCCTTATAATTGCTACCTCTGTGACTGCCAATTAACTGCAGTCAATTGACTTAGCTTAGCATTCAGTGTGTTGTGGTTTTTTTTACTATTTTATAATTAATCTATGTCGATGCATGTTTTCTATTTAGAAGAAATTTAATTTATTTAAGTTATAAATTTTTTTAGTATAGAAAGATTATTGTATAATTGCAGATCATTAATGTTTTCCATTCAATTTTTAATTTTTTGTAATGAAAGTGGATCAAGTGCTGGATTCGTGGAAATGGTAATCTAATCAAATGCAACAAAATTGTATTTTTTAATTACAATATTTTTAATTATAAAAATGTTTGAAGTAGCTTAATTAAATTTAAAAATATTAAAGATATGATCTTTTAATTTCCTACTGTTCAATTTTGACAAAACAACTTTGATAAAAGTTTTTCAAGTGCAAGATAATTAAAAGAGGCAAATTCAGAGTAAAACTTTATTTAGAAAATCATTTCCATTTTAATAGCAAAGACTTAATAACTTTGATGTAAAAATAAAAATTTAAGTTATTCATTTAAAAGTTATTAAAACTTGCAAAAGAAACGAAAAAAAAAACAATAAAATTAGTAGTCACAACACAACGAAAGAAACAATAAAAAATATCTCAATTAATCTTTATTACTCTAATAAAATTAGATCACTTAAATTCGCGAAAATTCCTCCAAAATTTTTTTCATGGTTTCTTCACCCCTTTACACTCGTTTTTCTTGTCATTTTTCTTTGACTTGCCACCACTTCTACCTTCGTCTGTATCTTCCTGCCCGACAAACACCAAGGGCGACAAAAGGTCATACATAGGACTTTTGGAACATCGCCACGCTTCCATCTGCTCGCGATTGTAATTAGCCGTATAAAAAGCAGCCAAGAAGCCGCTGATTAGAATTATTGCCCACCATGGCATTCCTCTTTTCTTTTGTCTTTCCGGACGGGGCGGCGGACAAAAGTACTTCACTGACGGCTTACAAGCTTCGCTCTTTTTGCCAACTTTCGTTACTCTGCGGCCTTCGTAATGTCTTAAGATTGTTAAACTGCGCTTGTAATTGCCACTCATCGATTGCAAACTGTAATTTTTTTTAGCGGAGAAAAACGAAGAGATGATGCTGTTCTTCATCGATGTGGTGTTGTTCATCAGCAACAGTTTAAGAGGAACCATGATGAGTTTTTAATTAAGAAATTTATTGTAAACTGTGATTTTGGTACTTCATTGTTTCAACTGAAGTTTCAAAGCTTCAAATTTTTTTTTCTGTTTTTGACATAAATTTTAATTAAAAGGGAAGTAATTATTATTGCTTTGTATTGTTTTCATGGTTACTTCTAAAAACAGTAGCATAAAGAACAAAAGGAGGAAAAACTTGCAAACGAATGAAATTTGAAATATCTCCAAGAAGCAGAAGGAAAAGATAAGAAAAAAGCAGTTGCTAATAAAAATGCAAGGACTTTTGCAATTCTGCAGTTTCGTTATCTCTTTTTCTTTGTGCAAATTGCAAATGTACTTGATATTGCGTAATTTATGTGTGTGTTGGCATTATAAGCAAGAGTAAGACATTAAAAACACGTAGAATATAATTAATAATTCTTTATTGGACTTATTAAGAGTGTCCTGTGTGGGTTTTCTTCGGTCGATAACAGCGCTCTGCCTGCCATATTCACTCTGCCAACACTGCTTTTACAATAATTTCTCTTATTTTCATAAATTTCAATTCGTAACATACGGTGTACTTGTTTAACATTTAGATTTTTCTTTTTAACAAATGTACAAATCCGAAACATTTAGATCACTGGCTTCTTTTTAATTTACCGTTAAAATGCTTTTGTTGTTTGCTATATGCTGTACGCTTCAAGACGCAAAAACGTGTACTTAAAGTGTATAGAAAGTGTTTCTGAGATTCAGCCAAATGATGGGAAATTTCAAGAAAACACTAAAAATCTCAAACAATATATATGTATAAAGAAAATAAAAAAGAAAACAAAGAAATTACATACTATACTTTTGTTATGATTTACTTTTGTTGCAAATGTCGCTGCTACGTCTTTCTTAACTGCTATTGCAAAATGTGGCAAATTAAACATTTTTTCCATTAAATTGACAAAGCATTTTGGAAATACTATCAAATTTTTTAGTATTGTTTATTATTATTAATATTTCGAGCGTATAAACAATTAAACAATTTGTAAATTATGTAAGACAACAATTAATAAGTTTTAAAACATTTTAAAAGAGTTTTAAACTTATTTGACAAATCATTAATTTTTAATTAATTAATTGCTAAAATTTCTTAGTCGTGAATGATACAAAAAGGTAATTTTATTAATGATTGGTAAATTATTTGTAGTATTAAAATTTACAAGAAAAATTATTATAAATTTAATTAATCGCTTGGGTAATTGTCTTTTAAACAAATCTAAAATTATTGTTACTCTGGCTTAATTTGCTAATAGAGTTTAATTGCGATTAATTATTTTCCGCTCGTTTTTCACTGGATACTTTGCAACAAATAATCCTCTTAGTAATTTAATTGTAAATTGAAAATTAATTGATTGATCTTAAGAGTATATTGACCAAATTATTATTAATTAGTTTTCCATTAATTATCTTAAAGAAATACAAAATTAAACGATTTTCAGATTTTACACAAGATATTAAATAAATAATATCAATTTGTTTATAATAATAAAAACTAAAATTAAAATGTTCATAAACTAATTAAATAGCTGATTAAATTATCTTTTAAATGACACTAAATTTGTTACTCTAAGTTATTTAGATCAATTGTTATTAATTATTTTCTGATCTTTTTATTTGATAAATCAGCAATAAATTGGATTGCAGAAAATTGATTACCACTCCTAAAGTGTTAAATTAATTTTAATGTAAAAAACATTAAATTATTACTAAATAAATTGCCTTTAAATATGTTAAACAAATTTTGCATTTAAACATTTTTCTGATTACATATAAACAAATTTTATTGGGAGTGATAATGGCTGACGCAAACATCGGCAACGTAACGTTATCGACACGCGCGACCCGACTATTAACAGAACGCTTCGAGTCCGACTGCGGGCTAGTCTAACGTTAGCGCGTAACGTACTTTCGTGATTTGACTCGCACTACGCGTTAGCGAACTAATTTGCTAATAAAATCTAAATTAATTGACCGATCTGAATTGTTTATTTACCAAATTATTGCCAATTAGATAGCCTTCAATTAACTTTAATAAATTTTTAATTTAAATAATTAGCTGACTTTATACAGAGAAATGTTATTTGGGATGGTAATTCGGGTGGATTTTTTCCAATTGATTACTTTCTCGCCTGGAATTTAATTTAACAAGTTAAATTTTATAAATCGGTAAATTTAAACTTATTTAACATAAAAAAAGAATATAAGAAGTTTTGTCCTATATTAATTTTCTAGTTTTCAATTACAATGCAAAAATCTAGCCAGCAATTTTTAATAAACAAATTGAGAAAATATGCTAATAGCAGATGTAGACTGCAACAGTTGCAAGAGGTTAATTAACCTCAACTTATAACTTGATTGAATTAGCAAGATTGAATTAACTGTGAAACTGAAAAATTAATTCATTCTGTTTTACTGTACATTTAATAATTCCATTTTTTTTGTTTTTGAATTTTTTTTTTTACATTGCAGCTTACTTTTCCTATTAATTTCTTCTCTGATAAATAATAATCTTTCCAATGCAATTTGTGCGTTTCTCTTTTGATGCTTTACTTAATTTGCAATTTGCATAATGCGTATAAAATGATAACAAGGTAAAAGTTAGATGTATGTACTCGTACAACATATGTGTCTACCATAGTATGTTTGAATTGTAAATATAAATTAAATAAATGTAGGGCAACCCAGTTTATATTTACAAAAGTGAACCAATTAATAATAGAATAATCAAAAGTGCGGTATTTAACAGCGTCATACTACCTTTTATTATAAGAAAAAGGATTTAATTTAATCAGCGTTCGATTTTATTGTTAACTTTGTTACTTATTAATTTCTTTAATTCACCAAAGCTAAAGAAACTCTATTTGCAATTGCTTATCATTGCAATTTTTAAATAAGAAAAAAGTCTCCGGAACGGGGAATCGAACCCCGATCGCCCGCGTGACAGGCGGGAATACTGACCGTTATACTATTCCGGATTGTGGTTATTCTTACTTTACTTCTCCAGTTGAATCGATTCACTTCAAACAGATATAAGAGAGAAAGACCATTGGTAGACAATAGAAAACTTTTCCTGTTTAAACCGTTCAAGAAATACTAAATACAATTTTTTTTAACAAAAAACGAGAAAGCTTTCAAGAATTCCCAATTTTTTTTAAATCTAAATTCTAATTTACGTTTTATCGTAAGATTTGTAAGTTCAGTTTCAGTGGTAACCGAAGTTACGAGATTTTCGTCGGAACGGATGCATTTGTGGGCATTAGACGCGGTCATTGTTCGCAGCAGGCAGGTACTGTACCCCAATTCCTTCACTTACCGGTAACACACCTGCCACTTACTTACAACTGCAAGTACTGCATCGAAACTTGGCATTTTAGTTTTTAGACTTAACTCTAAGTAGTAAAAAAATACATAAAACAAAACCGTTAGTTTTTACATCAGAAAATAGTAGGATTTAGGCGAACAATACCGCTTTCAATCGATAATTTAACAATTTAACAATTGCAGTTATTGCACATGCAAAATTACTATAAAATGAGTAATAAACTTCAGCAGCAGCTTAACAAAGTACAGTAAAAGTACCTAGTAAAGTTTCACAGAGAAATCGAATTTACTTACTTTGATTATTATCGGTCCAGATGTATCCGAATTGCGTAAAGAAGACGGTGAATAAAGTCAGGTAATAGTAAGTGCTCTGTGTTTGCGTTTGTTGAATGTGGTAGCCATAGGGCCAGTAAAATAGGAAACGCATTTTTGGTACATTTATATTACATTTAAGACACCTTTATTCCAATTTACCATAGGAGTTTTACAATTTTCTTTCAATCATCCACACGATCAATGCATTTATTGTAGAAAAACAAGTAAGTAACGGTTTGGTAAGCGCATCAAGACGGTGCTCACTTTAAGACGCTTAGCGAGAAACTGATGACATGCTTAAGGCAAGTCAAGTAGTTTAAGTGTAGTGATGGTAGTGAGTGTAGTGTTAAGTGTCTTAAGAGAACGCTCTTGGAGGCTGCGCCAGTGGTTAAGTTAGTTGAGGATTTGAACTCAGCGACTGAGAGCACTAGTTACGAGTGCACACGAATAATGGCGAATCAGTTGCGCACAGTTTGTGTAAACGTTTGCGCATCTTGTACTTTTCTTGTTTGATGGTTAGTCTTTGGTTCGGGGAAAATTGTAGGTGGCGTTTTCTGTGACTGATGGAATTACAAACAATTTTTAAATGATTAACTTGTTTTATACTTTGTGTAATACATTTTACAGTAAATTTTTTTGTCTGTCTAGAAAATTGTTTACTGCTCCTAAAGTATTAAATTAATTTTAATTAAAAAAACATTAAATTATTACTAAATAAAATGCCTTTAAATAAGTTAAACTAATTTTGAATTTAAACAATTTTGCATATAAACAAATGTCATTGGGGTGGTAATGGCTGACGCAAACATCGGCAACGTAACGTTAGCGACACGCGCGACCCGACTATTAACAGAACGTTTCGAGTCCGACTGCGGGCTAGTCTAACGTTAGCGCGTAACGTACTTTCTTGGTGTGACTC
>JASKGO010007533.1:0-10663 GCA_030556065.1 Holobus sp. GC000080 | reverse complement strand
TTCAATTTTTCCGATCTGTATTTAATTTATAATATGTAGATAGGTATTAAGTTGAAAGAAAGGGACTTCTCTTCTTTGAAATTCGAACGACATTCTTGGCAAGGTAAACGGAAATTATAGTGATATGTATGTACCTTTAACACATGTTACTTGTTAACCATACTAAAACATTCTTATGCTAATTCAAATTACAAACTACCAGAGACAATGCAAGAGTACCATGGAATGAACCAACAACCAATATACAATACTAATGCATACAATTAATTAATTCCACCTGTGTTGTCCATAAACAAATAAACGTCTTAATTGTAGTAATTGCTATAGTATTTTGAAAAAAAAAAAAATGGTGCAAACACAATCGGTTTTTTTTTATGTCTCCTTGTCAGCAATTAGTCAGTAGTAAATTACAATAACTTACATAGGTAAGGTGTAAAACAATAAAGGTGAGGTTTTAATACTTCGGCTCTATAACAAGTGCTCTGAAGATGATTAAAGTGAAAGATTGGAAAAAATTAGAAGATACGATTAAAATATAAATATAATATAAAATATCGGCAGAAAGACCACTAAGGTTGATTGCCCTCTCACAAAGAACTTTGCCATTAAATATTTCTTCTCCTTCTGTAAAATATCTTAATACAGAACATAAAATATGTTCTTAATTTTTTTTTCATAAGGCCTTTAAAAAGGCTTCAATCTCATTACATATTGAGAAAATATAAGGCCAGGATTGCAAAAACTAAAAACAAGGATGTCCATAAACGCGCAAAGCACTATAGAATAAAATTTGTTATATTTTAACCCTATCTAACCTAAGTAAAGCACAAACATGAATAAATATTATATCGATCACTTTTAGTTTAAAAATTGTTTAAGCGTTGTAAGGACTTTTTTTTTAATATACATAGCTATACTTTTCTGATTTTCTTATTAAGAAGTGTATTAAATAATTTTAATACCCAAAAAGTTAAAACATGTAAAAAATACATTTTCTTGCTACAAAAAATTAATTCTAAAATTGCGCATTTTTTCGAAATAAAAAAATTGTTAACATTAAAAATGCATTAGCGCAAGAGAAAAAATAACTTTTAAACGCAATTTTAACTATACCCTAGCAAAACACCAATTAAACCTTTAAGACTTTTAATTATTTATCACTCCTTTAGCTCACTGTAATAAATTCAATAATCAACTAACAACTGTAATAACCACCAAATTTGTTTTTTCTTATCCATTTCAACTATAACATTTAAAACCCAAATCTAATTTAATTGCACAACCGTAATGCGAATAAACAAACCACCAAGTAATAAAATTGCATAATTTAAAAGACGTAAAAATGAGGAGAGAAAAAAAGCATAAGAAACTAGGTTTACAACCCTTTGGGGTTGCTATTGAACTTAAAGGGCGCGCCCTCCATTTCCGTGTTTACTGCTCGCCTCGTACTACATACATCATTACATGGATCCATTTCCACATCCAGTTTTCAGTTTTCATGATTCATCAATTTTTATTTTTTATTTCCAAAAAGGACATTCATTATGGTCCACACACAAAAAAAAGTAGCAGGAAATAGTAAAACTTTGGTTTTTATTAGTAGTTGGCCTCAACAATGACATTTAAGGACTTGTAAATTGAATTTACGAAAATCCCTATTAATTTAAACGCCTACATTTACTAAAAAAAATTTAAAAAAAAGTTATTTGCTTAAAAAAACAGCAAGAAACCAAAAGAGAGCTGATAGTGCACAGCTCCAGTGCACTTTATAACAAGCAAGCCCTGGCCTTTATCGAATATCGATATCGAAAGTGTTTGCAGGTTATGTCTAACTTATTTTTTGATAAAAAAATAATTGTTTCTCTTTAAACAGTAAACAACAAATAAATTAAAAAAAATAGTAGGACGCAGTGAGCAATTGTTTACCATTTCAACATTTTGGCATTGGTCACTAACGGCAACTGTAAAACAAAACATGCTGAGATGGACTGTTTACGAAACAATCGCTAGCTAAAAAAATTAATTATTACAAAATAGTAATCGTTCATTTTACCTGCTGTTATCGCGATCAATGTTGCAATGGTTTTGATGTAATCGGTACAGAGCCGCTTATCCTGCACCATCCATATCGCAGCACTAGTAAAATGATGGTATATATTCCAAAGAGGGTGTTTTCGCACTAACACAATGTCAACCACCCCCACCGGGCATTGTTTCCACTTTTTAATAGGGGTTGAAGCGATTCGCGGACCACATACTCATTCAGTTTCTATTGCAAAAAACAATAGCAATGAACTGATATTTCAATAGTTAAATGAGAGGAATGGGTCGCGGCCCCTTTGGAGAACAACAACCCAAGACCCAAGCTGCTGCTGCTTGCTGCTACTGGCGAGCGAGAGCAGACACGACAAACTCGAAGAGACGAAACCGACGATGATGCGCAGACCGGCAACCGGAGAATATACACGTACAAGTACCACAAGACAACAGAGACGAAGAGCTATTGTGGCTTGTAGACCGGGCGGGTCGTTCGCACTACGAATGCGAAACAACTGAAACTGAATCACTGAATAACAAGACTGCCCGGCCCGCAGCACTGCTTTCCGCTTATGCTACGAAGAGCGAAGGTAAGCGAACTCCCACGATTTCAGTCACTTCTGCACCTTCTGTATGTTGCATCTGCTGCATCTGAAATCTTGCTTTTGGGCTGTATTTACCGTTTTGTTTCTTAATCTTACGCTCTGCTAATCTGTCTCTTTATATCAATAAAATACGTAACATCGATTTAAAAAAAGGGATCTCGGCTTTCGCATATTCAAATTTCGCGCTTCATTTGACCGTTCACAGGTCAACTACATAAAATGGCGCGAAATTTAAATTTCTGTACAAATCATGAATTTCTATAAAATGAATTGTAAAAAAGGACTCTAAAGAGATTAATAAGAAAAATTCGCCTTTATTGGCAATTCTATAATTATTTTATCAATCAGTTTCATTAATCGATTACTTTGAGTGACAATTCCTTGGTTTTAATTTAATTACGGATCAATTAATTTATCGCAACTGATGATGAAAAATAATCAAACAATTGATTTAAGAGCAATTATTAATTAATAAATTTGAATTAAACTAATATGTTACATTGGTATTACATTATTAATACATTGTACTAAATTATTAATTATGCTTAAATAGGTAGATTTTGCCTCAATTTATTATCAATTTACAAATATGTCAAATATGAAACACAGTTCTTTAATCAAGAAAACTGAAGATTATTCGTTGAAAAAAATAATTTTGGACTAACAAATGAAATTTGGTATTGAAGACAAATAAAAAAGTGAGTTTAAAAAATTAGAAAAACAAATAGTGGGCTTTGAAGCGATCACAAAATACTAGACAAAATTGAAAAATTTTAAACATTGGGAAATCAAATATAAACTTATTGTACATTTTACCTAAATTTATATCATTATTTAAATGAGTGTCTTAATATTTTGAGATTTGTCATTGCAATTTTATAAAGTCGCCTTTTCATTATTAAAAAAAAAAGAAAAATCTTTAATAAAAAAAAGCTAAAACTGTGTTAATAAATTTGTTGTTCGATTTTGTAATGTTACCATGACAAACCCCAAAAACCTTTCAATCTCATTCTATAGGGTGTCGCATTTAATGTGTCATTTCATGGCTGAAACGATTTTTTTATTAATTATTTTAAAAAACAGTATTTTAAGTTTTTTTTTAAAAAATCTATTTTTTGAAACAGAAACGTCTCTATGTCTCCATTGAAAAAAAAAAACCTAAAATGAAACTTTTAATTAATCATCGAGACAACCGGTCAACCATATCAATTAAAAATCGATTGCCATTTATGCACACTTTCGAGTCTTCACTCTTCTCTTAGTTATAATTGCGCACTATAATACAGAAGAACTTTAACAAAAAAGAAAGGGAGAAAAACTATGTACAAACTTAATTGAAAGTAATTATCAAGTTACCCCTGTTTTTACACACTTACTTACACACTGAGAGACAGACAGACGGACAACGGAATTGGAATAGAATTCAAACTCTATCACGATACCGATGGCGGCTCTCCCTGTCTCTATCGCGATCCCTAGACCTCTCGCTGGTCCGCCACAGGAACTCATCTACAGACCGATCGTACCGCTTATCAGCATAAGAGCGCGGCGGCGGCAGGTAATCCGAAAGGGAACCATCGTAAAATCTCGGCGGCGGCGGTATTGTATCATACGGTCCACCAGCATACAAACCTGGAGGCGGCACATATGGAAGGGGCGGCAATTGATGCTGCATGGTGCGCATATAATCCGCCACATAGGCCTCCGCTGCTGCTGCCGTATAGTTTCGTGGCGTATCGCGTTCGTAGAACAAATTATACCGGTCCCTGGACCTATTAGGCGACGGTGACCGACGATAGGAACCGGAAGTGAGTCCCCTGCCAATGTGTTGTTTCCTCCTGGAATGCGAAGTCAATCTGTTGCGATAGAAGGAATTCCTGGCAGCTATAGGCATCCTGCTCTTCGGATGTCTGCTCCTCAAACCGTTCCTCTTGGACGCTTCTTTGGCCAGTCGGAGGATGGGCGTAATTTCGATGCCTTCGTCTTCAGCGAACAAACGGCACAGTTCTTGAGCAACTCTCGGTTCGATTTCCTGTCCGTCCCTTCCGATCTTCACCGGTTTGCCTTCGTTCCACGGATTGTACAGATGCATCGTGCTGTTGAAAGGCAACTCTTTGCGACAAATCCAATCCACTTTGAAGACGCCGCCCAAAGCCTTGGCGGACAGGCCTGGAGGAAGCACCCAAGCTATTGGAGCAACATCATGACGCGATTCGCCATGTAATCGGGCAAATCCAGCGAATTTACCGCTTTCCTTAACGGAAAATATCAGTAAAACATTTCTGGACTCCCTGTAGGCTTGATTTAGATTAGCCTCGTTTTGTGGCAGTGTAGACCAGACACCTTTGGCCTTTGACAGAGTTACATTCTCTGCATTGTTTGATTTTATAACAAAAAATCTAGCATCCCTGAACAAATAGTTTAGCTTTGTGTGATAATCATAAGATTTACTGCTCTTGGTGTGCTGTTCCTTCGAACGCGGCCTTTTCGCCGCAGGAGACGGACTCTTGTCTTTTGAATGGCCCCTCTTGTGTCTGGAGTGTCGACTTTTAGCTGCACTTGAAGCTGTACTAACTGAACTGATGCTGGGCGCCGTGCTGGCACTGTCGCTACTGCTGGACGACAAGTCGCTTTCATAATTCACTTCGTCCAATTTGATATCGTCGCCCATGTCGAGGCTCAGATTCAGTTTCTCTGCATCCACACTGCCATTCTGATTATCACTGTCCATCATTTGATAGCAGGGAGACACTAAAACAAGGTTGCCTAGGAGATGCGTTTGTCATGCGAACGGGTTTTCCGCTCTGGAATATTGTAACTAATTACGCTTCGAGGATAATTGTTTATTCGGATTGCTGATTGATCAAAATCATTAGATAAATAACCAAACCAAAACAAGGATCTCTATGTTGGGCTTTTGTTGTGGTTGCACTGATGGTCATTTTTTTAAAGATGGCCGCCGCAAGATGATTTAGGGTTTTTAGTTTTATTACTAAAGCGCACCTTTTTATTTTTAAAAAACAACTGACGAAAGCCAATTAAAAATTATCAACAAATTGTTCATTTCTATTAATTCTTAATTAAAGATAAACGACAAACAAGAATATATTAAACAACTTTCTAAGCTACGGTCTGAATTTGCGGTATAAGTTTTTCGGCAGGTGCCTTCCCATGCTTGGCTTCCTCAAAAAAACTTTTTCGCTGTACCAGCGGCAAATGGCACTGTCTAATCAGATAATTCTCATTTCCTTGTAATGTAAATAAAGATTCGCCTTCTTTCCCTAGCAGAAATCTCAATGCGCGATTCCTTTGCAGCATTTTCCCGTAGAATTCTATAGCTCCTTCAACCAGTACCGGATCTTTTTTCATTTCGCTGTCCACTTCTTTTTCGTAATACAATTGTATCATGTCTTTGATGAAATAGTAATTACATGAGCATAATGTGGCCACCAAAGAGTACATGGCGAATCGAAATACTCGCGGTTGGTTTACAAAGTTGTACCTTTGGTTGATTAAATGACAAAATCTGTATGTAACTAACACCATAAGTGAAGCCAAAGTTGAATCTAACAACAGTTTCGGCTTATTTAACATTTTAGCCTCTCGGGCAATGATATAAGTTTTCGCTTTTTCTGACAGTACTAAGGATTCCAGGAGACTTTTTGCTTCTTGTGTGTCCCAAACAACTGATTCACCTGCAATCTATAATGTTTTTTTATACTTTTTTAAATATTATTAATAGGTTTTTTAACTTTTAAAAAAGATTTATGTAACACTTACTTTAATGCTTTGTTTATCGATTAAATCCACATCAGTAAAAGCGAAATTCGTTGGCAGGCCAATAGCACAGCCAAATTTACTGCTTGAAGTGCCTGCACTAAATACATCAAAGCCACAAACATTGAAAGGGCGATAGAATTGCTTGTAAGGTTCAGGAATCTATAGCACCATAAAAAATTGCATTTAATTAATAACAAATACATTTAAAGAATGTTTACTTACTCCAGCTAAACTAATAGCTTTTTCAAATGTAGCTTGCATTGTTTTTGAAACAGGTACAACAACGCCATTTCTAAAAATCAATCAATTAATTCTTATTTTGTCGATTTTAAATTCAACCAAAAAATTGAATATATGGTAAACACTAAACATTAAATAATAAGTACATTTACTTACTTGTAGTAACTAACAATTTCTTCATATTTACTCAAATAGAGAGTATTGGGAACAAAAATACCAGCAAATGTGGAACCAGCAGCTGTAGCTGCAAGTGCCCCACACATCTTACGACCATTGGTTGTTTTTAGCCATTCACCATAATTTTTCAAGTAATTCATTTTGAATTTCTTCTTTTACCTTTAATAAATATTCTTATTTATTTTTTGGTAAAACTTCAAGTCTTTCAGTGTTTTTTCATGCGCTTGAAACTTACAACTTTGTTTTATTCAGCCTAAAGTTGATAATTTTTGAGGTTATGAATGTTGGTTGATGGCTGAGAGTGGGGGTAGTGGTTGATTATGGTGGAAGAAGGGCAGTTAATTTAAAACCCGGAAACTTCCTAGAAAAGAAAATAAATGTTTTGCAATTTATACTTTAATGCTTTATTTAGAAATTTTAAATTTTTTTAAATTTTTTGACATTGAAAAGCATTTTAAAGCTTATATTCCGGCAACATCCCTAACGAATTGGCGCAAATTATAGACGTGGGAGAAAATCTTGGGATAATCGGGATTGGCACAACCTCTTCCGAATGAGACAATTCCATATTCGGTTCCATTGCAAACAAGGGGACCACCGGAATCACCCTAAATAAAATAAAAAAAAAATAATAAAAATTCAAAAAAACACACAAAAGTTATTTACATTACAAGTATCGGGTCTGGATCCTTGCCACCCGGCGCAGATCAAAGGAGCTTCATCTCCGATGAAAAGGCTTTCATCCATGTCGGTCCATCTAGTAAGGCACTGCCTGGGATCCCAAATGGGCAAAATGGTGGATTGCAAATGATCGGGAGTATCACCGTTTTGGGATAAACGTCCCCAGCCTCCAATGCGACAAGGGGTGTTAATGGGGACACCTTCATCAGAATTAGGAAGATGTACTGGTTGAGCTTTGTCATTGAATTCGATGGGCTCGTTCAATTCCAAAACAGCAATATCGTGACTAAATTGATGAACGCTTCCGTAACCGGGGTGTCTGGTGGATTTCTTGATGGTGTGAACAGTACCTCTTTCGGATTGTTTAGTCATTCCAACAACAACAACTCTATCAGAGGGATTCTCCTCTCTGCAATAATTAAAAAGTTTGTTTCTTTATTAGTTTTCTTTTATTTGTTTGATTAACAAACAAAATAAACTTGTTCTTACTTAATGCACTTTTCATAATTCTAGGAAGATTAAAAAATTAATAATTTCTTAGTCTATTTTTTTAAATTTGTAAATATGAATTTATTAAAAGTTTTTAAAATTAGTTTTAAAGGTATCTTACGTGTCGAAGCAATGTCCAGCAGTTAGAATATGTTTGGGGCCAATGATGGATCCTCCGCAGAAGTGGAAACTACTTTCGGCATATTGAAGAGAAACTTGGTAAGGAATTTCCTTGATGTCGGTGTCTTCGCCATCGACAATCCTGTTGGAGGGCAATGCTAGAAGTAAAATTTATTAGATTATTTATAGTAATTTAAAATGAATATATGTACCAAAGGCAAGGCCAATAAAATAAAAAGCGGCAATCAAAATTTTCATTTTTAGATGTTTATTGTAAAAGCACACCGCTTTAAGTAAAATCTAAAATACTAAATCAAATGGATTTTCAAACCGTTTTATACCGAAAATTTCTCTATTGTTGTTATGATAATAAATAAATTTGAACATTATTATCTCTTGAGTACTTGCTTGTTCCAAATTTAAATAAAAATCTAATCTGTGTCATTAATCTAAGCTGTTAATTCAATTAGTGTAGTGTATTTGGTACTCGTGCCATTTGTCATTTGAAACCGATAATCAAACGGATATACTTTTAACTTTTAACAATTTGTTAAACAATTAAACCACTTTGGTAAAAAACTGAGTAATAAATTAAATTGGTTTGCATTGTTTTTAATGGGGAAGGATTATAATTTTTCCAATTTTTTAATTGAAGTTGTTAATTAAAAAAAAAAAAACTAAGTAAGTTTGTTGAGTTTTTTTTAATGTGTGCGGAAGGATGTAATTAAAAATAGTATCAACTTCCGGTTTCTGATTTCGATTATATCGATCAGATTAAACATTGTTAAATTTAAATTAAATTTTAATTTCAAAATAATAGCTGTTATTTTTATTTTATACTCTTTCAGTGAAAATATTTGCTATTTTATAAGAAAGGCTTTTCCTAATGACTTAAAAGTTTTAAATGAAGTACTAAAAAAATAAATTCCTCAAATTTTGAGGAGTAAATTTAGCCACTCTCGGTGGAAGCTGAAGAAAATTATACTAATTTTAGTAAAAATTTAGCAGCGTCACAATAGTTTCAAAAATTAAAAAAACAAAAACATCAAAACAACAAAGCCAAAAAAATTTAAATTTCCGCCGGGACTTAAAATTCTTTAAAGTAGCATTTTTTGCATTTATAAATTGACCTTTTAGTTCACTTTACGAAAGTCGAAAACGTTTTTATCTTATCTAGGTCATCTAAATACTTTTAGAAATTTTAAATTTAATTTTGTCATCTTCACTATTGTTTTAAAATGAAAATATATATATATATATATATATATATATATATATATTAAACAGTCCCCCGCTGCTAAAAAAAGTTTGCGATTCTAATTAAAGATAATATTAAGCAAAATGAATATTTGAATATTCAAAAATAACTAATATTTGTTTCATTTTTGAAAATGTTTTTGAAATAGTATTATTTTAAAATTGACGAAACGCATATTTTTAAACTCTGAATTATCTCTAGAATACAAAAAAGTGAAAAAAAAAGTGGGGGTTGTCATTTAAAAATCAAAAGTTGGGGTGGGGTTCTCCCCACTCCCTTCAATAGCACAAAACTGCTACTAATCTCCACAAAAGCGAAGGGTACGCGGGACGTCGGGCCGACCCTGTACCCTTTGAGAGATTACCTTAGAGTCTATAAAATCATTACTGCCCTCAATTCGGAGTACCCATTTAAGGGTAGTTAAATAAGTATTATAAATAGTTCCTAGTATAGAAAGTTGTAAAGTGTAAAGTGTTCTGACAAACTTGATCATTAAATCAGAGCATGAAAGGCTACTTCATGCTGGACAGCAGGCAGTGCTTGCCTCAATACGAGACCGATACTGGTCCATTAATTAACGGCATAACATCAGTTAAATATGTCGTCTCAAAATGTATCCATTGTTTTAAATTATCCCCTAAACAATGTCAAGTGATGATGGGAAATACTCCCGGAATCTATAGAGTATCTCAGCTCAGACCCTTCCATACATGTGGGGTTGACTATGCGGGTATTAGGATTGGGATCGTATCTTTTTACTTTTCCAGAACTGTATACTATACTGGTTCAAATAGAGGCCTGTCTTAATTCACGACCTCTGACAGAATTATCAAGTGATCCCAACGATTTAACGGTCATTTTTTATTTGGACAGCCCATGTATGGGCGATGACTGTTGTCTTGTCGCTCACGGCTGCAGGTTCAGATGTGTGCTATGACTCTGATGGCTGCGGGGTGGAGAGGAGGCGTCAGTCTCTTTCTCCTGAGGGTGAATGATGGTGGAATGCGCCCTGAGCGCGTACCAGAAGTGATGACAGTGGACTGTGCCCTAGGCACGTACTACTATATGTTTTGTGATGGCTGGTGGACTGCTCCCGAGGAGCGCACCAACAGTGAAGACAGTGGACTATGCCCTAGTCACATTCCGTAGTTCATCTTCTGGTAGATATTCCCGGCCGAAGGCCAGTCTTCTCACCCAGGTTAGTCCGACACATTCACGGAGAATGTGTTCCGCAGTTTCTGTCTCCTCGAGGCAGAATCTGCAGTCTGGTGCGCTT
>JASKGO010007531.1:0-16216 GCA_030556065.1 Holobus sp. GC000080 | reverse complement strand
GGTTGATAAATAAAAAAATGACTTATTACCCAAAAACTATTTCGTTGCTTCATTTTCATTATTAACTCGCTTCAAATTGGCAATAGCGGTATGGTGTCATTTTTACACATAGTCTAGGGCGGCTGGGAACAATTTAAACCCATTCGTGGCCTTCTAGGATGAAATTTAAAAATTGAATTTTTGAGCACCTCAAAAATTAAAAATTAACAAAATGCATATTTTTGAACTCAGAATTGTCCCTAGAATCCAAAAAAGTGAAAAAAAGTGGGGGTTGCCATTTAAAAATCAAAAGTTAGGTTCATTTCCGGTGAAACCGGAAGTGATGTAAAATTGAAATTTATGCCAATAAATCGGAAATGCCGTCTTATGTAAGTATACCAATTTTTATAAAAATCGGTTGATAAATAAAACAATTACAGGGTTGCGCCACCTTTCGTTGTCACCCGGTATATTAATCAAAATGATAATAATTCATTGCTAGTACTGCCGAATAAAGCTATGAGAGTTATTTTAAAATGTAATAAATATACTCTAGTTAAATTATTGTTAGAACGTTTAGAATTTTTAAATGTTAAGTCTTCTTTGTTATACCAAAATTATTTATTTATTTTTAAGATAGTTAATGGTCTGTTGCCGAGTTATTTAATCTCAAAGTTGACAAAGAAATCTGAGCAACATGAATACAACATCAGCAACGAAAACGATATCTGTATCAAAGTTACGAATAAAATAAGTACTATGAACTCTTTATTTTATTATGGATTTAATTTGTGTAACAATTTACCAATCGATGTTAAAGAATTTGGTTTTATAATGTAAAAGAAAATTAAACCAATGTTATCTATATAAATTTTAAATGTACTTGTTACATTTCAATACATACTACTACTACTACTCTAATACTATTATATTCCGTAACAAACGCACTGTAAAACTACATAATTAAATTTAAAAACCTACTTGAAAGTATTATGCTAGAAAAGAAGATGAAAAACAATATCGTTCATTGGTTCGCTTCATGATCCTCCTGATTTTTCACTGTTCTGCTCAAATAATTGACCCGAACGGAACGATAATGCAGTTTGCTGGCGGAATTATAGGAAACATCTTCTTCGCCACTCGCACACAGTATGAAACTGCTGAAGATACGAATCGGAAAATTTATTGCGTTCGAAAAGTTGCCTCACAATAAATATCTGCGATCTCTTATTATTAAAGCGCACATTCTTATCTGTTAGCCGATGATAATTATTTGCGCGAAAGTTTGTTTCGCGAACCGCAGAACAAATGCGGGGGCGGCTTATTCATCCAATTCCTATACGTATACTACGTATATTACAGCAGCAGCAGCAGTAAGGGTATACTCTAGGCGTTTTGGTTGTGCACTTTCCCCAGAGCGCGCTTAATGCTTTATCATGGTGACGAAAATATGTTTTTAAACATGCTATGAATTATTTATAGAGAGAGTCCGTAAGCTGCTTGCAACTTTGGAAAGAAGCAACGGCACGAATCGGGATATAAGACTCTCTCTGCCGCATGTCTTTCTTCTTCTTCGACAGCGACCTCCTAGATTCCCATGGGCTCTTTCACTCTTATTTTTTTAATTAAAATCGCTCGCTCGCCGACACAAAAAATAATGCTTTGTGTTCGAGAGGACCCATGACAAACCGTTGTTGTCTTAAGAGTCGTATAATAAATGACTGGCAGGAAAAGTCGCGTCCATAAATCATTCCTTTTGGTATGGCGCTTTCGTTATATTATATTATTATATTTTGGGTGCTTTGATGAAATTATTTACAATGTCTATCTCCTTTTGAACTTCTCCCTTTTTTCTTTTCTTTTGTTCAATTAATCGCTTTCCTTAGAAAATTTAATTAAATCTCGTAGATGTTTTTTTTATTAAGAGGAAATCTTTTTTAAGGTAAAAATTCCTAACATTAAATACGTATTTAAAAAAAATTTTATTAACCAAAATAATACAGTGAATTTTTATTTCATTATTAGAAAATAACCATATTTTAAGCCGACTGTCAACGACTTTTGCTAAACCTTTATTATAATTACTTATAATAATTTTTTTAAATATATGTTTGATAAAGGTAATATCAGTAATATATTTAATGACGTCTGGTTTAATAGAAAAAGGAATCAAATTTTGATATTTTTTCAAAACTATTAAAAATTACTATAAAAAAAATATTAACTAAACAAAAAACGTAAAAAAAAAAAATAGTTTTACTTGCTCGGACTTTTTCTAGAGTTTCATTTATTTGCATTTTAATAAAAAAAAAAGTAAAACTTTTTCCATAGCCAAATAATAAATATTTATATGAAATGAAAGAGGCTTTATTGTCCGATAGCAAGTCTTTGGTAAACTATTTACTGTTTTGTTTGTTGATAGGTACTTCACAAAACAGCAAAACGATTGCTGAAAAGCTTAAGGCATATTTTAGATGTTACATGTTACGGTCTAAACACTCTAAACTAAGCAGTAGATAAAGAAAACAGAATTTTTATTACTCGGAAATTGAATTTTTCATTTATCAAAACGCCTAAAATATAATTATTTGATGTTATATTTTGGCCCATGGTATATTAATATAAATTGTGTTATTAAAATGTAAACGACTGCAATAGTTCTGACCACCCTAGCTCGCCCCATCACAGACCATTAATGTTATGTCCCGAATCAACCGAAATCCTATCCCTGACCGAAAAAAAGATGATGGCTCATGGAGGGAAATCGCACCAAGAGCCAGGAGTCGCATTATTAAACGAGACTTAGGACTTAGGCTTTCACACAGCACCAAAAGCGGTGCCTAAGCAAAGAATTAGAGAAGAATAGAAAGAAAAAATCGGATTTATTGTTATCGAAACTCAATAAAAACACTAACAAAATTCCTCTTAACTAAAAAAAGAGAAAAATCTTTACTTAGAGAAAAATGTTCTAATAATCAGACTAATAGAGGATAGATGCAGTTATGTACAGTTCTCCAAGGTAGCAAAGGAAAAAATTGATGAATGAGACCGGTCTTTATTCTGCTTCCATGATGAATGGACGGATATTTTTTAATCGTTTAATTAAATCAAATCAAATCAATTTATCTCGGCGTCCATAACAATTTTATTGAAAAGATAAAAATTAAAAATAGTAGCGAAGAAACAGCACAACCTGAAACCACTGATGTAAACGCTAATAGCAGCTGGGAATCATTTTTCAATGAATATGATTTATTTTATACTATGAAATAACTTTTGTCACTATAATAATTAGTTATTTTGTTTTAAATCCTACTTAGCGGTTTCTTTTTTACAGTTAATTAATATTATATCAATATCGATACTTAATGGCGTGAGTAAAAGTATATTCACAGAAAGGGATTTTTTAAGTATAAAAACTAACTGAAAAAAGTTTATTAAAAAAAATCAAAACTTTTATATTTTAACTCTTAAGCATTTCTATCGAACACTCTGTTCAATCTAAAATAATTTTAAATTGTTGCCATCATACTTACAGAAAATAAGAAACCAAAACAATTGAATAGTTCAGGGACAATCTTACTTACCTCTACTAAAGGACCATCCTGCGTTATGTAGCATATAATAAAATGTCAATTGCCTCATTTTGTAATATGCAGTTAACCGGCCAATTAAAAACAACACCCTGTATAGTATGCATTCGTTAAAATTTGTAAATTAAAAATATTGTTCAAACCTAAATAATAACTAGTGAATAATGAGCACTTGTCCAGCAAGCACTTGTCCAGTGAAATAAAAGAAGCTGCCTTCGAAAGTAACATCTGATCAATCATTTTTTCTACAATTCATTCAGAGTGGCGCCCACAAAAATTGCTTGTTGCAGTTGGTCTGTAAGGGAACCTGCTGAAAGAAGATTAAGGGTCAATAGGCTGGTGTATTTGCAAATATCCCGATTGTTTAGGCCCATTGCAACGAATCGCGGATATAATGTGAAAGTTATTTTAATTTTCTTATTATTATTTAATTAAGACATCAAAACTATCCATTTTAACATTTCAATCAAAAATAAATTTTTGCTGTTCACCTTAAACAATTTTAAGTTAAAGCCTTCATCATTACTTACATATTGTTATGATTATGAAGATAAGAAAATAAAAAAATATTGAATAGTTTAGGGACACACTGCTTACTTACCTTTACTTAAGGACCACCATGTATTAAATACATTAATTTTCAATATTTGCCCGCTAATAAAGTTTCAAAATCAGTATTCATCAACTAACAAAGTAGGTGATTCTTGTAAAAAAGAAGGAATTCCATTTGTTTTTCTCTTATTGTTGTTGCCTAACAATGTCAGAATATAAATTGAATGTCCGGCCGATTCATTTCGAGCGTCATTAATTACGCGACAGCATCGAAAGCACAGTGGATGCACAAGTCGTCATTAAAGTTGCAACGCGATGACAATACGTGTGTAATTGTGAACGTATCAGTATGGGAGCAAAAAAAGTTGGAGGCGATACAGGAAATGACCAAACACGTGAGTGTGTATTTGTGTCGCGCAAAAAAGGCGCTCGAATGCACGCCGATGTCGAGGTAATTCTAGTGGGAAATCAGTATGTACGTATACGAAATCCTATGTACATTTATTTCAAATACGCTGGAGAAGGTCCATTGTGCACACAGCGCATCGAATTGTAGTTATCGCTTTCAAGCATACCATACCTACGCACGCTCAAAAAAATACAATTATAGTATAGGCAGTATACATATAGGCAGTGAGTATATGCGCCATTGATTCGATACCACTTTGTGCGTTTACCATCCATTCAAATTCGCAATCATACTTACCCATTATTTGTACATTTCGTATATACTGCGAAGATATAGAACACAAAACACTACAAAAACCCTCTTCGTTATACTATTTTATATACTCTCCGTTATCATTAGTAAATAGCCAAGCGAAACTTAATCATCTGCTGACACTCGCAATTAATTTATTCGAAATTTTACTATATCTACCATAGTGTATATTGTAAAATTTTTATTCCCTAATAGTAATGAATTAACATTGGTGTATGTTCGGCGTTCTTTAAGAGTTCGTTGGAGCGGAATTTAAAAAGTGACTTGAGCGCGCAACCCAAAGACCATTTTAAGTTTATATTCTAAATTAAATTTATTACTCTTCCGGGACGACGTTCATCTTCATTTTCATTAAAGTAATTAGTTTGCTTCGTTGCTCTTCTATATCAGCTAATGTGCAACAAAACTATTTGCTAACTGTGTACTTTATGCTTGCCTCTTATTAAAATAATTCTTCGAAATTTCGGTAGACTTTGTTTGTTTTTATTACGAGTTGGATAGTGTTCAAAATTTTAACTATTATTAATTCAATTAAGTAATGATTACATTTATTGTTATTACCTCCTTTAGATTTTTATTAATTAAAGTAATAAATAAATATAATGAGAAATCTGGAATTATATTCCATTTAAAGGTTTTTCCTGTTCACGGTTTTAAACAGCTTTTTTTTATAAAATGTTTAATCGATTTATTAAGTAGGCTTATTAAAAAAATATTTTAATAATTCTTTTGCAGATTTCAAAATTATTTGATAAGAAATATGTCTCAACCTTTTTGATTTCTAATTTCATTGTCAGCCTTTATTTTATAAAAGAGGAATTTGAACTTGTTTCTTGTAGCAAGTAGAAATTTTTATTATGTATATCCTAATAAAAAAGAAATAACTAAAAACTACAATTTAAATAGAAGAAAATTGTTATAATCAAAAGTCATGCTTAGTGACCATAACACACAGCGCCTTCACTTATCGAAATTTAATTTTTATTGCAATATTCTAAATAAATTCATTTGGAATGCAATTTAAAACAACAACAATAATAAATTTCAATTCGAATGGTGGATATAAATATTAAGGCTATTACTATAGGAAATAAATATTATCAAAGAATATTTACATTTTCAAATAGGACCACCCATTTTTTAGTTTAAATTCAGATTTGGCACAAAGAAAGCTTCAAGAAAAGTTATATTTAATAGCCCTACCATGAATAGTTTTAATTTATTAAAAAAAAACTAAATCTCAATTAGTTAGAATTGCTTAATGTGTCGTCACAGCATCATACCCCCATAGCAATACATTGAGATTTAGTTTTTTTGAAATAATTCAAATACTGCTCACCCAAAACTTATCATATAAAACTTTTCTGATTGGTTTTATTACGCCAAATCTGAATATTAAATAAAATATGTGTAGTTCTACTTAAAAAAAAATTAATTAATTTAAAATGTAAAATATTACTTGCCCGGCGCTTTCACATTGGTACCAAAAATATGTATCAAATTTCTATTAAAATTGCTTTAATCCGAGCCGAATTTGCTACTTTTCCCACTATTTGTGCATTGTCATTCATTTTACTTCAAAATAGCAAAAACAAAAATACTAACCAAATAAAATTCCAATCAAATAGAAATCCCTTAATCTCTTAAAAAGCGATCGAATGATGTGTACTATTTCACACACGTCGTTAACCGTAATATGAACTATCCTCCCCCGTATTCATTAAGTGCGAGCAGTTACATTTCCAGTTACGTATTACTTACTTACAACAATATGACAGCGTTAAAGAGCTTTAAGGTCCGAATGATATAGTCGCAGCAGCCGTGAAGGAGATAAGTAGAAGAAGGAGAAAGCGACCCTTATAAGTCTTGGTCGTGATGTTTCGGTGCGTCCCACGGGACTTGGAAAGGCGCGTAAATGTCGGGATTAAATAGCGACGCCTCACCTAAATTATACCCGACTGTATGTTGCGCCACTAATTACGCCACCGTCAAATAGAATAAATAGAGTGGCCGAGAGCGAACGCTCTGCGGACGAATGCAATAACGACACTATAGGTCCCACTTCAGTTTCTTCCTCCGCCGTGCCTCCCTCGCGCTGCGCTCATCATCCCTCTCGTACACACGCAACGCAATGAATCGCAATCAACACTTGCAATTATTATTGCTGGAGCGTTATTGTCTTTATTGTTTATCTCTATCGCACTGTGCAGGCAAGTGAGTGCAGTGAGCGCGAGATTGTTTTTTAATTTTTAACGTTGCGCGCTTGTTTACCCACTGCTTAATTTATTCAAACGCACGCATCGACAATTTGTTTAATTCCGACGACTGCTGTTGCTGCCCCTTTGCGACGACGCCATTGTTATTCCGGGTCTTATTCGTTGAATTTAAATAATTCTTTGCCAGATTGTACTCTAGCATATATATTGCATAATTTTGTTTAATTTTTTTTTAGGTAATAATTTTACTTATTATAAAAGCAAATGTTGAATTTAATGCTTTTAATTAAGTTGCGTCTAATTATAATTTTTCACTTATTTTAATTTTACTACTAATTAATTCATAAAAAAAAACTTTTTTCACATTTTGGAAGTGTTTAAACATAAGAAGAAGGTCATTATACAGGGTGGTCATTTTCCCATTGATAGAGATTCGGTAAAATGGACCACAAAAGGCAAATTTTACTCACAACTTATATCTTTTTACAAAGATGGGATATGTCTCCGGGCTCCCGAATTATCCTTGATTTTTTTTTTATGATTTATTCCAGGAAAACTATTTGTCATAGAAAAAAATGGAATAATTGTTCCTAATAGATATTTTTAAATAAAATATATATAATTTACCAAAAATTCTAAGGAATTCTTGATTTTTGAGACACAATAAAATCTTAAAATAGAATCCATAGTTAGATATGGACCTATCAAATAACTTATTTTTCTCTAATTTCAACGATATAACCATCATCTTTATGATTGTCATAGATGATTGCTATAAAAATTGAAAAAAAATCACATTTTTTGGGGAAAATAATTAATAGGCTTTGTTTTTTTAATAAATAATTAAAAATAAAACAAATTAAAATAAATAATGAATAATGTTTTCAAGATTATTCAGGTTCTCTTAGAATAAAAGAAAATGTAATCCCTGAGCAGAACGTAGCATCCAAGGCGACTTTTGTGGCAGGGTGCGTTCTGCGTTCTGTCATTCAATGGAAAAGTTCCATTAGATGCGAAAAATTCTGCCAATTTATGCACATTTAACAAAATCTGTATATTTGAATCGGTAAAAATTATTACATATAAACGAAACGGACTGAGAAAATGGCCACCATGTTCTTATTGTTCAGGAATTACCCTGAAAAAAAAACTGAAAATTGTCTATTTTACTAATCCTTAACAAATTTTATGAAAAGGGGTTAAGGTGGTATAAAATATTAAAGTAATTATTACAAATTATCATTTTAAATAAGTTAGTTCAATTAATATAAAATATGATGCTTGGTGAACATTTGGAAGAACCAAAAATTAAAATTTTAATTTCAATTTTCATTTAATCAAATTAAGTCAGTTATGTAAATGCTTAAAAATTAATTAGATTTAATTTAAAAATGACCTGTTTAAATAAAAAATATTTTTCATACTTTTTTTTTTCATAAAATTAATTAATTAGTATTAAAAAATATAATTTTAAACACCCTGTACAATAGTAATATTAAGGAAAATTTATGCTCGAGTGTTCATCATGATGTTAGCCGCACATTAGAATAAAAACAGAAGGATAATAAGAGTGCAAAAAAGAAAGTCGACAAAGAAGGGAGAGAGAGAGAGGCAGAAAAAGTGCGGAACGGACTAGACTGGCATTCTGAGGGAGCCGTGCAATGACACAGGTAATGCGTTGTAAAATAAAAGCCTCCTAAAGCTTTTTGGCTTCTGTCTAACGAGAAACATACAGCGAAAGCCAATTGAAAAATGAAATGAGAGTATGAATGGTAGCTAGGTATATCGTACGTATACGCTGCTGCTTCGAGTTTTTATATGAGCCTAGCTGGGGGCTGAAATGCGCGACTTTTTTATGCTTTATCTAACGTGAAAATTTCTACTTGCCATATACTTGTTCATCTCAGCGAAGTAAAATATTTAAAGGTTTACTCTGTAATTTTCTATTCCATCCAGCGAAATGATTTATTTAAATAGACAAACATCTTTTCTCAGAGCCTTTCAGGATTTATTTATTCGTTTTACTGCTTCATTGTTTTTTTTTTACTTTACTTGTTTATTAAATTTTTGTTAATAAGTTTTTCTATAATTTTGCTTTATTGTTATTCTACTGGAAAAAAAGTTATTGGCATAATTTTTCGGTTCATTAACTACAATTATATGAAAATCACAAAATATTCTTTATAAATAAAAAAAATTATTGATAAGAAGCAAAACCAATTGTATAGGGTGTCTTTTTTTTACAACTTTATAATAAAATAAACGTAAAAAATATATTTATTATTTTATTTAACTAAAAACACCTTACAGTTTCTTTTAAAACTAATTCTTCCATTTATTTTAAGTTGAAGTGAAGTTTTAAAGATTAAGTTTAGTGTGACACCGGTGTTTTAGACACCCACAGCAATTGATTTTTTTATAGTAAGTGATAGATGAAAAGCTATTACTTTGTATCAAAATTTCTTTTTGAAATTTTAATTTAATGTTTCAATTATTAATAATATATTAATTATGTCACTTAATTATTTTATTTAGAGAGCCATATTAACGGCTTTATAATAAGTCAATTAAATTTAAAAAAATGGAATTATATTCAGGGGTTTCAGTTTTAAATTATACTTCGAAGCTACTTACTTGAAACACCCTGTAGTAACCTTATATTGTTAGTTATTGAATAATTAGAAAAAAACGTCCCCTGTCCTATAATTTGGGGTTTTCATATTAGTGGTCAAATAAAAAGATCATTAAAAGCCTTAGGTCATAAACCAAATGTTTAATCAATGCATATTAACCTTGAAAAGCTTAGGTTTAATTGCGGTAATAATTTATTTCTGGAATAATAAAAAGTAATAATCTAAAAGTAGTAAAAAAAAGTAATAAATTTTCTTGGAAGCCCAACTAAATTTGCATTGAACAAAATGAAAATCTTAAAGCATATCGGAAAACATATTTCAAATTACCAAAATTAATAACTTTTTTTTGAAACTGTAATATTATCCATATAATTGTTTGAAACTAAATTGAAACGATAAGTAATTATGAAGCGAATGCATAAATTATAAACGCCGATATAGTATTTATATCAAAAATCGATATCGGTTTGTTCCGTGCAAATAGGATCACCAAAATTCAATTAAACAATCTTAGATGGATTAGGTTAATTAATTATGGACGATAATTAATGCTAATTGCAGAATTGTGGATTATTAATAGTGCGCTAGAGTGTCGGCGAACTATGAAAGCGACACACGCACGCATATTGATTACATCCTTCCCGCATCCGTCTATATCTGATCTGCTTCTCCCAAACACATCTAACTTTATAATTCGAATGCATTTAGGTGCATTTGCACATAATATCACGACAAACTGATATTCGTGCGTGGCGAATGGGATAGTGCTGTGCAGTATAAACGCACACAACACAACACGGTTATCGAGTGCATATTCGGTGCGGCCGTGTGGGCAAAGTGACCGCATTCACCCGAAATAGTTATGCACATCTCGTGGCTTGTCCGAATTATTACTAATTACGACAAATTGCCGGTCGCACTAATTATTCTAATGATGAACAGCTAAACTGTCTGCGGTTATTGCGCGCACATACGAGTATTCCACCCCGCCGCCATTTTCGAAAACCATATTTTCCATTCCGCATCCATCGGCTTTATTGCAAAAATAGTTCGCGGCGTTGCACATAAATGCTGTACGCGAGTATAGGTATTACGAGGGACCGTTTTTAGCGGCCGCATGTAAAAATGTACGTAGTATAGAAAAATTGCGTGTGGGTATTTTCGTTCATTTATTTGCTTGTTTATTCAACTAAGAGACGTATAGGGCTGGTGGTGTTCGCTGCCGCTGCCGCTGCCGCTGAATTCAATTTTGCATCCGCTCGTGTAATATGTCGGATTGCGCGAAGGTGCCTCATACACTCGTACACACGTACTTATATTCTTTTTCATTGCAACCATCCACCTGTTTCCATTTCAGTTCGCGATGCTGGAAATGAAAGGAAAATCTTAGTTGCTATACTGCCGCTTTATACACGGCTGCTGCTCTATTACATGTGTGTTTTGCTTCCTATTTACAGGGTCGTTGGCGGAAAATGTTACGTTTTAATGTTTCAAACGAATTGTTTTTCGTATTTTTATATTCTTTTACGCTATGAATTTTCTTTCTCTTCGTTAAATTTTATTTGTTGATAATTCTCTTAGTTGTTATGCGTTTTATTAGTACCTCTGTACTAAATCTTGCTTTACAAATTTAAATTTACTTCAAAAAAAAAAAAAAATATTGAAACTTTCTATAAAATTTCTATATAATTTGAAATTTCGATTCAAATTTCATATTTATGAAATTTATAATATAGAAGTACATTATTTCGGTTCATCAAATATGAGTTTCAATGTAAGAACGTAAAATTTCATAGCGTTGATGGTCATAAGTCCGGTTCTTGGTGATTCAATCTGTTCTCACGTATCTCTCATACATTTTTTACATTTTTTAAAATTCTATTTCTTTATTTATTACTTGTTTAGATTTTATAATAATAATAGTTATGTATTTAATGGTACCGGGCAATGAGGGTCCAGTTTTATTATATGTGGTCTTTCAGCCAAATTAAATTATTAAAATTCGGTTTAGAACATTTTAGAACTAAATTTTAATTTTGAAAATTAACTAGTATCTTCAAAAAGAATTTTGAATTGAAGGTTTAGAGAGCGTCAAGTTAGGATAATAAGGCTGGATGGTATGAATTTTGTTGGGATAGCAAACATTGATTTCTGCACCTACCTAACTTGCCCTTTTCTTGGGCTATTTTGAATAGCAGAATTTGATTTTATATTTTCTCTCTTTTTTTTAAACTAAATATGACAAACTGTTAAAAAAAATTTTTAAGCACAGGTTACTACATAAATATTAAAAATAGCATTGTTTTTCAAGATGGAATCATTAAAACCCTTTAACTTTATTTATCTTCGTCGATCAATGATTTTAAAGAAATATTTATAATAATTTGGGGCAGAGGGAGTACAAAACTTAAAATCACTTTTATTGGAATTATTCATGTTTTATTTTTGTGCAAAAATTACTACTTATTTGATCTCATTGTATGGCTACTATTTATAACAATCAATATGGTATTTTTAATGTATTTGGTATTTGGTAATTTTAATGATGCAGTATTCAGTTCACAAATATTAATAACAAATTTAGTGCACTATATTGAAGAAATTTGTTTTTTTTTTTTACTCAAACTATCTGTATCATTTGAAATTTAATAAATATCATGGGCGCATCATCTCTTGAAGAAGCTGTCGATCTTTAGACTGTTTTTTCCGAATTTCTTATTTTGTTGTTGTACAATTTCTGATGTTACTTTATTTTGATGTATGAATGAAGATGAATGAAGATGTTCATAAAATTATTCCATTGCAATATCAGTTTTTCATCCTTTTTTTTTTCTGCTTTTCTAATGGAATTCAGATTCAAAGTTCCTTTTTTTCAATTTTTACAGAATAGGGTAGTATATTATAGTAATAGTAGTAGTATAGAATAATATATTATTTTAAAAGCTAAAATTTTAAAATAGCATTAATAATATAGGGTGTCCTTAGAAATAATTAAGTTTTTCACAATATTTTACATCAACTCGTCTCTTGGATAAAATGCTACAAAAATTTAAATAATTAGTTTATAGTAAATTAAGATTAATATTATTAAAAATATCATTTAGATTTATTCATACTAATTTATTAATTGAAATATAACAAAAATAACAATTAAGATTTTAATTGAAAAAACTTGTTTGATATTTTAATTAAAAGAAAAAATGAAAAAAAAAAACTGTTGACCCTGTGAATAAATAACAGAGAGCAGTATAAGTAACGAACAAACTAAAACGTTTCGTTTAAATCTTAAATTTAGCGAAGCGTGTGCATCGGAATGCATTTTTGTAAAATAAATTCACATGCACCGAGAATAGTACTATGCATGCGCTTTTATTAAAAAAAGCGCGGACGGGGTTTTTGCACGTACACATAAATCGTTGCGCGATTTGCATTTCGAGGAAGCACCCCTTTGAGTAAAGAGCAACAAGAAAGTTAGCAATGTTGCTACTGCTAACATGTTAAGTCAGAATCAGGATCACCGCCAAAAAGATAAAGTGCGCGAGAACTTGCGGCGAAGTGAGAAGTAGCTCTACGTATTAACTAAAGGTCTCCCGAGGCCCTTCCTTATGCTACGTCACCTTTATCCACTTTGTCAATTTCCTACCACGCATACCAAAAATCCATCTTTTTATTATTTTTTCCCTTTTTCTTTGTTCGTTAATATTTTATTGATATGAATTTAGAATTGGATTTTTGTTTTCGCTTTTAATTATAATAGTTTGAATATGTTGAACATCATGTTAAGTTATTCATAGTGGATGTGGAACAATGTTTGCCATTCAAATTAATCGTACAATATTTAGTTTTATTGTTTGTGTAGCAAAATGCCGTTTGCTAAGATATAATTCAATTTTCTGCGTATTATTAAAGCTGATGATAATTAAATTCATAGTATTATATTATATAGAGTGGAATTTATTTAGAGCGAAAGTGTAATTGAAAATTTGACGTTTGCATGAGCGCTTTAAATATGTAAATATGTACAACTGAATATTTTTTGTTTTAATGTTGAATAATAGATTGTTTTGCATAATAGAAATATGTGTACGCAAACAAATTCCAGTTATGGCCATTACAAAGTTTACGAGCTCGATGGTCCATTATTGAATGACGAATCATTTTAATTGAATAATAAAAATATTTTAACATTATTTTTATTGAAATTATTTGTGATTTATTTGTAGATTAAATTTTGCTATTTTATTCAGTTTTATGATCAAAGGATTTCGAAGTATTTATGAAATAAACAAAAAAAAAAACTTTAAAATTATGTTTTTTAAATTTACTTCAACAAATATAATCGTGTATTGTGCTTCCGGAGCATTTCATTTTTTTTTACATATTGAAAAGGCGTTGTATATTCAGTAAATCGCTTAAATTGGTATTAAATATTTATATTAAAAACATATCAAAAAGAAAATAATTAACGTCAAAAAAGGAAAAACAAGGTTATGATTTCAATTCTATACACAATGTATTTTTACTCCTTTGATTTCTTAATTTATCAATATTTTTTTCTACAATATTACCTACATACTTTAAAATCAATTTATAAGTAAGAAAAATAAAATGGCAGGGATGACCCTAAAATCTTTGTCACCTGGTATATTGTGATTCTTTTCTTATAAATATTATTCAAGTTTGTTATTTTAATTATTACACCCTTATTTTTGTCATTTATTTTTAAACAACTTTTAAAATATAATTATATTTTTAATTTATTTAATAAAAAAAAAAAAAAAAAAGGCAAAAATAATCGTTAAAGATTGAGTACCATTTAAAAGTACTTTTAAAAATCGCTGAGGCCATAATTTTCATTAAAATTCATTTAAATGCAATGGAAATTAATTATATCATAAAATTAAAAAAACAATGCTTAAAACTTTATTAATTAAAAGTACCATAACATTATTTTTTTAATAAATCAAACATATAATATTCTTTTATCCTAATGTTTCTTTAAAAACATAACTATTTTTTGAATAACCCCTTATCTAATCAATATTTTTTTAATAATTATTAATTTTGAAAATTGTGGAAAAGTTTTCGGAAACATTTTCTAATTGATTTTATAATTTCAGTATTTAAGGGCACGCTTGTTTTTGGTCTTTGCAGACCTGTCCTTGCACTTTCTCAAAATATTATGTTTACAATTTTTATTCCTTAGCATTCAAATGGGTCATTTTTGCATTAACTTGCAGTTATACAAATAAATTTATAGTTTCTGTTAGTGAATATGAAATATTTTATACTAAAATTGTTAACTTTAATTATAACAGTGCTAAATAATATTGCTAATTATTGCTAAATAATAAAAATAGCCTTAATCCGTCGTTATCCCTAGTACCAATATTATGAGCTATTAAATTAAAATGAAACTTTCAACTAAAAATATGTTTAGTTTGTTTTATTACCGAATAAAATAATTTAATAACTTTGAATAATTTAACGAACATAGTACAATTTAACTAAAATATCATTTTATATCCAAGCATTTCTTTCAATTCGACCAAAATAAAATAAAGTAGCAAAAGTTAAAACGATTAAAGTTGAATTAGAGAAGAGCAAGAACCTGAAGACAATTAGTTCATTTTTCTTACTATAATGATAGAACTTACCAGTGGGAACCACTAAGTAAGCACTATTTGAAGGGTTCGTTTGTCCCATTAAAGAGTCATTTGGTGCGTCATCTGTTCGCGTATGTAATTCGAAGCGCCGCGTTTCAATTGAACTGTGAACGGCGTCAATTAAAAGCGCCCTTCGGTGGCTAATAGTTTTTTGCCCCCCGAGTAAACAATTGCGAGACGTTCTCTCTTCTATAGTGGCAATTTCTTTCTTAAATGAGTACGTGTTAAATTATGGCGCGCTAGCAAGCAAGCAAGCAAGCAAGCAGGCAGAGATGAAGGCGCCGGGACTCTACTCTAAAGAAGGTTTTCCTCTCCTGAATTAGAAGTTGTAAATTACCGCACTAGCTAAGAATTACCTGGAGCCCAAGAATAACTTGTTTTATTCGCCGTATAGGTATTCTCTCTTTCTTCTTCTGCAGGAAGCGCGAAAGTCTTTTCAGTTTCGGAGCGCGCGCGAGATAATAAAATTTCTTATCTCTAACGAAGCACTTAATGTGTCCTTTGTAATGCAAAAATTCTTGCTAGATTCGGTTAGAACTGTATGCGAGAGAAGGGAGGTCGTTGAGCATCGTGCCCGCGTATTAAGCGAGAAGTGTGTTGCGAGGTGCAAAAATTAAATACGGTTTGAACGTGAACAAATTGCTGCATGCCGAACAAAATAGACAGCGGCAAGAATTGGCCGGATGAAACACACGGACGGGCGCGTCTCACTGGAAAATTGTCTGTAATGCAAACCCCGCAATTTAATTGAATTTAAATTCGGAAAATTGAAAAAGTTCCTAACGCCGGAAAAATTGCCGTAATATAAATCAGAGCCATATCATTACAATCGCACTTCCGATCGTTTTATATTTCG